>JAQZBX010088428.1:0-12753 GCA_029593785.1 Cabassous unicinctus
ATACAGGAATGTTTTATGTCAAGGTGTTAAGAATGTGGTGATACACGGGAAAAATATAAAACTAATGTAATTTATAGAATATAGTTACATTGTAATGTTTTTGTAGCAAAAGCAAAATTAGTACCATATTAATACTAAAGGTCAAAAACATAATATGGGGTTTTGTTTTGTGAGACATGAATATGATTAAGCATTTTTTTCTCTTCATTTTTTTCATCAGTAAGTCGACCTTGACTGCATCATTTAACTAAGTTGTGTTCAACCAATTGGAATTTAAAAAGAAATATTTTCTACCAAATAACTCATGTGCCATAAAGAAAATCAAAATAGAGTTGCTGAATAGTTTGAATGCAATGATACTAAAAGTTCTCTCTATAAAATGTGCAGTCTGATGTCAAAGATTTTTCTCAAAGAAAAGTCAGACTCTTTAACATTTTCCTCATCAAACCCAGAAAGAATTAAAATGGGTAAGTAGTGTGTTCAGCATAAAAACATAAGAAAAAGAACCCAAGAAAGAGCTAAGAAAAGCAGAACAATGGAATTAATAAAGGTAAGATCATAGATTAATGTATTGAAAAAAAGAAAAAGTAGAATTGAAAAATACATAAAATAATTGGCTCTTCAAATAAAAAACTCAAAAATAGATAAAGCATTTTATTAATAAAAAGAAAGAATACATTACTATAAGACTTATGGATATGAAAAATGGAACTGATTAAAAGAATATTTGCTTAAATCTATGCTAAAATTTTGAGAATGTGAATAGACCATCTTTTATAAATATAAAAATTGACTTAACAAATGATAGAATACTTAAATAGACCCAAAAAGCAAGGAAAAAATTGAGAAAGTTGTCAAAGATCTACTTCTCAATAAAGTTCCAGACAATTTCATGCATGAATTCATTCAAACCTTCAAGAAACAGATAATTCATGAGTTTTTAAAATTGTCCTAAAGTATAAAGTTAACTTTAATGCTCCTTAATTCTTTTCAAAAAACGACTAAAACACAAATAACTAAGTTTAACAAGGATAGCACTAAAAACAGAACCTATAAGCCAAACCCATGAATATTGACTTGAAAATCAGAAATTATCAGCAAATGGCATCTGTATTACATTTTAAAAATAAGGCTCTAAGCTAAGAGGGGTTTAGCCTAGATATTCAAGAATAATGCAATATTAGAAAAATATCATTTTAATTCAGCACATAAACAGGCAGAAGAGCAAAGAGTAAAATGATTGTATCAATAAAAGCCAAAATGTTATACAATAGAATTCAGCAACCCTACATTATACTGATATATATTACAATACATATTGTGTCCATCTATTATAGATAAAGCTGCTAAAGTTTTAACATTTTACAAATAAATAAATGTCTCAAATCAATTAGTAAATGAATGAATCATGATGATTTGTTTCTATGTCAAGAACGATCAGTTGACAGAGTAGAGCCACTTTCTCCAGGTAGGAAAAGAGTAGCCTGAATAGAAAAAGTGGGGGCTTCAGACTTTGACAAATGCAAGTGCAAACAGGATTCAGCCAGGTGTTAGGTCTTCATGACCAGTGATATAATCTGCCTAAGATACAGGTTTATTTTTAAGTAACATGAGGGCAATAAAGCACATCTTGCCAGGTCATTTTGAGGATTATAAATAATAAATGCAGAGCACTTGGTACACAGTAGGTCTCAATAACTGCTCCCTTCAAGGCCCTCCTTGTTAGCTATGGAACTAATAACAGGCACAATTTGCATTTGAGTTTGAGCTTACACAAGAAAATATTTTCTTAAAAGACCTTCTTCCCTACAAAGCATTTAAAATTATATTTAGGGAGAAACCATAACAATTAAATTATTTTTCCAAATCAAAACCACAATCAGCTACCACTAAACACCCTCAAGAATGACTATTATTTTTAAAATGGCAGGGGGAATTGTGGGAACATGGAATTGGTTAGCAGATAAGGCTCGGCGCACTCACAAAAACAATGGAGAAAACGTCTAAAGCTCCCAGAGGGACCTGCTTTGGGGGTCAGCAGACCAGGACAGCGCTTCAGAACTCCCAGGAGGTTGAGGGACAGAGAGACAAAGAAGCTGAAACTACATACCATGAGTTACTAAACCTCCAGGCTGCCGGGAAGGGCTCCCTTCCCCCACCCTGGAGATATTCAGCGTCAGTAAAACCGGCACATTGAAGCTGACTGAGAGACCAGAGTTTTCCTCCCTGCCAGCTTTGATAAGGGAAAAGGGAGGGGGAGTCGGGAGGCTTTTCTTCAGTGAATTTGGCCAGCAGAGACCACTTTGAATCTCCACTCTGGCCAGACGAAAACAAAGGAAAACCAAGAGAGATACACCTCCATGGAAAGGTGCACCAATGAGCACCACCTGCTGGCTGGTCTGGAATTTACATGGACAGAAACTGATTTTAGAGCTCTCTTTACCCAACCGCTGGGAGTAAGTCTGCACCCCATTAGCAAGTCCTGGGCAGTTTTTGGTAACTTAAGATGGGCAATTTTAAAGACTTAGGATAAGTTGAACCAAATATCAAAAAGCTGTGAAAAAATAATAATAAGCAAGAGGGAGAAATTGGTCATCAGAGTAAATTCACCAACATATTGAGATGCCTAGACATCAGCAATAAAATTACGAGCCATACTAGGAGACAGGAAGAGGTGGCCCAGCTAAAGCAACAAACCAAATATCCTGAAGAGATTCAGGATTTGAGACAATCAATGATAATCACACAACTCTCATGAATCATTTTAAAGAATTGAAAGAAAATATGACTAAAGAGATGAAAGATGTTAAGAAGACACTGGGTGAGCATAAAGAACAATTTGAAAGTCTGCAAAGAAAAGTAACTGACCTTATGGGAATGAAAGACACGATGGATGAGATTAAAAATACATTAGAGGTACATAAGAGCAGAGTTGAAATGCTTGAAGATAGAATTAGTGATTTTGAAGACAGAACATCTGAACTGGGAAAGACAGGAGAACAGAAAGAGAAGAGAATGGAAAAAATGGAACAGAATCTCAGGGAATTAAATGACAACGCATAACACAAAAACATATGCATTATCGGCATCCCAGAAGGAGAAGACAATGGAAAATGGGCAGAAAGAATATTTGAGGAAATAATGACTGAAAACTTCCCTACCTTATGAAAGACATAAATATCAATATCCAAGAAGGACAACATACACCAAACAGAATAAACGTGAATAGACCTACCCCAAGACACCTACTATTCAGTATGACAAATATCAGCGATAAAAAGAGAATTCTGAAAGCAGCAAGAGAAAAGCAAAGCATCTCATACAAGGGAAAGTCAATAAGATTAAATGTCGACTTCTCTTCGGAAGCCATGGAGGAGAGAAGAAAGTGGGATGATGTATTTAAGATGCTGAAAGAGAAAAACTGCCAGTCACGAATTCTGTATCTGGCAAAGCTGTCCTTCAAATATAAGGGTGAGTTCAAAGTCTTCACAGACAAAGAAAAACTGATAGAATATGTTACCAAAAGACCAGAATTACAAGAGATACTAAAGGGAGTGCTGCAGCCTGAAAGGAAAAAACAAGGGTAAGAAACTTGAAGAAGAGTGTAGAAATGAAGAATATTAGAAAGGGTGAAAAAAAAAAATAGACTATAGTATGATACAACAACTGAAAGCCAAAGGACAAAATGGATGAAGCAAGTAATGCCATTACAGTTATAACATTGAATGTTAATGGCTTGAACTCCCCAATCAAAAGACAGAGACTGATAGAATGGATTTTAAAATATGACCTATCTATATGTAGTTTACAAGAGACTTGCTTCAGATGTAAGGACACAACCAGGCTAAAAGTGAAAAGTTGGAAAAAGATATTCCATGCAAATAGTAACCAAAAAAGAGCTGGAGTAGCAATACTAATATTGGACAAAATAGATTTTAAATGCAAAACTGTTACAAAGGATGAAGAAGGTCATTATATATTAATAAAAGGGGCAATTAAACAAGAAGAAATAACTATTCTAAATATTTATGCACCTAACCTCGGTGCCCCAAGATACATGAGGCACACACTGGCAAAGCTGAAGGGAGAAATAGATGTCTCTGTAATAATAGTTGGAGACTTCAATACACTGCTCTCAGTATTGGATAGAACATCTGGACAGAGGATAAATAAAGAAACAGAGAACTTGAATAATATGATAAATGATCTAGACCTAACAGACATCTATAAAGCATTGTACTCCAAAACAGCAGGATATACATTATTTTCAAGTGCTCATGGATCCTTCTCCAAAATAGACCATATGTTGGGTCACAAGACATGTTTCAATAAATGTAAAAAGATTGAAATTATACAAAACACTTTATCTGATCAGAATGAAATGAAACTGGAAATCAATAATGGACAGAAAAAGAGAAAATTCATAAATATATGGAGATTAAACAACATACTCTTAAGCCACCAGTGGGTCAATGAAGAAATTACAAGAGAATTCAGCAAATATCTTGAGACAAATAAAAATGAGAATACAACATATCAAAATCTATAGGACACCACAAAGGCAGTCCTGAGAGGGAAATTTATAGCCCTCATTGCTTACATTAAAAAAGAAGAAAGAGCTAAAATTGAAGCTCTAACTGCACATCTGGAAGAACTAGAAAAAGAACAGGAAATTAATCCCAAACCAAGCCAAAGGAAAGAAATAGTAAAGATCAGGGCAGAAATCAATGAAATCGAGAGCACAAAAACAAAAGAGAGAATCAACAAAACCAAAAGTTGGTTCTTTGAGAAGATCAATAAAATCGACAAACCCTTAGGTAGAATGACAAAGAGAAAAAGAGATAAGACACAAATAAATAAAATCAGAAATGAAAGGGGGGACATTACCACTGACCCCGTAGATGGCTTCACAGGTGAATTCTACCAATCATTCAAAGATGAATTAATACCAATCTTGGTCAAGCTTTTCCAAAAAATTGAACAGGAAAGAATGCTACCAAACTCATTCTATGAAGCCAACATCACCCTAATACCAAAACTAGATAAAGATTAAAAAAAAAATTTACAGACCAATATCTCTAATGAATATAGATGCAAAAATACTCAACAAAATACTTGCAAACAGAATCCAAAAGCACATTAAAAGAATTATACACCACTATCAAGTGGGTTTTATCTGGGGTATGCAAGGGTGGTTCAACACAAAAAATCAATTAGCGTAATAAACCACATTGATAAATTGAAGAAGAAAAATCACATGATCCTCTCAATTGATGCAGAAAAGGCATTTGACAAAATACAGCACAGTTTCTTAATAAAACACCCCAAAAGATAGGAACAGAAGGGAGCTTTCTCAATATGGTAAAGTGCATATATGAAAAACCTACAGCTAGCATTGTACTCAATGATGAAATACTGAAAGCTTTCCTGCTGATTTTATGACCAAGACAGGGATGCCCAGTATCACCATTATTATTCAATATTGTGCTAGAAGTTCTGGCTAGAGCACTTAGGCTAGACAAAGAAATAAAAGGCACCCAAATAGGAAAGGAAGAAGTAAAACTTTCACAATTTCCTGATGACATGATCCTATATCTAGAAAATCCTGAAAAATCCACAACAAATCTACTAGAATTAATAAACAAGTTCAGCAAAGTCACAGGATAAGGTTAATATGCGAAAATCAATAGCATTTCTATACATTATTGATGTGCAATCTGAGGAGGAAATCAGAAAAAAAATTCCATTTATAATAACAACAAAAACAATCAAATATTTAGGAACAAACTTAACCAAGGACATAAAAGACCTGTATTCAGAAAACTACAAAACGTTGCTAAAAAAACTGAAGAAGACTTAATTAATGTTCATGGATCGGAAGGCTAACTATCATTAAGATGTCAATTCTACCAAAACTGATTTACAGATTCAACACAATCCCAATAAAAATCCCAACAGCCTTTTTTGCAGAAATCGAAGAGCCAATAATCAAATTAACTTGGAAGGGTAAGGGATCCCAAATAGCAAAAAATGTCTTAAAAAAGAAGAATGAAGTTGGAGGACTCTCACTTCCTGACTTTAAAGAATATTACCTAGCTTCAGTGTTAAAAACAGCATGGAAATGGCATAAGGACAGACAAATTGACCAATGGAACCGAATTGAGAAATCAGAAATTGACCCTCACATCTACAGTCAAGCAATTTTTGACAAGGCTGTTAAGCAACCCCAGCTGGGCCAGAGCAGTCTATTCAACAAATGGTTCTGGAAGAACTGGATAGCCATATCCAAAAGAAAGAAAGAGGACCCCTATGTCACACCTTATATAAAAATTAACTCAAAATGGATCAAAGACTTAAATATAAAAACCAACACCATATAACTCCTAGAAGAAAATGTAGGAAAACATCTTCAAGATCTTGTGGTATGTGGTAGTTTCTTAAATCTTACACCCAAAGCACAATCAACAAAAGAAAAAATACATAAATGGGACCTCCTCAAAATTCAACACTTTTGCACCTCAAGGACTTTGTCAAAAGGGGGAAAAGGCAGCAGACTCAACAGGAGAAAATATTTGGTAATCACATATCTGATAATATCCATGATCTAAAAGATCATACAACTCAACAATAAAAAGACAAAGTATCCAATTAAAAAATGGGCAAAAGACTTGAAAAGACAACTGTCCAAAGAAGAAATACAAATGGCAAAGAAACACATGAAAAAATGTTCAACATCACTAGCAATTAGGGAAATGCAAATCAAAACTACAATGAGATATCATTTGACACTTATTAGACTGGCCACTATTAAAAAGTTGCAAAACTGTAAATGTTGGAGAGGGTGTGGAGAGATAGGAACACTTATTCACTGTTGCTGGGAATGTAGGATGGTACAGCCACTGTGGAGGACTGTTTAGCAGTTCCTAACAAACTTGAATATAGACTTGCCATGGGACCCTGCAATACCATTGCTAGGTATATATCCAAAAGAACTGAGAGCAGTGACACGAATAGATATCTCCACACTGACATTCAGAGCAGCATTATTCATGATAGCCAAAAGTTGGAAACAACCCAGGTGCCCATCAACTGATGAATGGATACACAAATTGTGGAGTATATACACAATGGAATATTATGCAGCAGTAAGCAGAAATGAAGTTGTGAAACATATGAAAATGTCGATGAACCTGGAGGACGTTATGTTGAGTGAAGCAAGCCAGACACAAAAGGAAAAATACTATATGATTGCCCTATTATGAACTAAATATATTATGTGAAATATAAATATATTATGTGAAATATGAATATGGGTAGAATTGTATACATAAGACCATTTTTTCATTGAAGTTGAACAAATGTAAGTTAATACTATACAATGTTAATATCAGACTAAAAATGGAAAATAACAAGTTTTGAAGAGGATGAGGAGAAAATGGAACTCTATTGCATTGTTGGTGGCAATGAAACATGGTGTAGCCTCTGTGGAAAGCAATACGGCATTTCCTTACAAAGTTAAATATAGAATTACCATATGACCTGGCTATTTCACTTCTAGGTAAATACCCTAAGAAAGTGAAAATTGGGTCTCAAATAAATATTTGTACACCAAAGTTTATAGCAGCATTATTCACAATAGCCATGACAACCTGTGTCCATCAACAAATGAATGGATAAACAAAATGTAGCACATTCACACAATGGAGTATGCTTCAACATGGAAGAACCTTGAAAACACTGTGCTTAGAGAAATAAGCAAGATACGTAAGCATAAATATAGTATGATGTCACTTAGATGTCCAGAAATAGCAAATTCACAGAGACAGAAAGAAGACTAGAGGTTACCAGTGGATGGGGTGGGGTGGGGAGGGAGAGTGTGTGTTTGGTGGATAAGTGTTTGTAAATAAAATTAATTTTTAAGTCTCCCAATTATAAAGTAATTCTTGCTTATTTGGAAAAACGGTGGGGTGGGGGATGAAAAGAACACAATATAGAATTGAAACTTTTAATTCTTCCCAATATGCATCATCACTTTTTGATACATAGCCTTTTAAGCTTGGGATCACAGTTTGGGATTATACTATTTAAGCATATTTTTTAAACGAAACTTTAAAGACTTCAATGAAAAGTACTTAACTTGAAAAGTTATTTTGAAAACTTCATTTCACACACAATTTCACAGTCACCCATCCATTTCACAACACTGAAGCTGGCAGTGTATTTTATCTGATAAAACTCACATACTACCTATGACAACCTGTCTATATTTATGAACCTGTATCATTGGTCAAATGTAGAAACAGCTCAAGAGATCCTCCATGTTCAAACCACGTTCACAAACAAAATTAGTTGGAAGTGGATGCTTCTTAATGATAATTCAGTCATAATCAGTTTCAAATAGGTAGGATGGCAGATGTAATGGATGGAAAAAATTGCTCTCAGATTTCATGAGGAAAAGATTCATTATTTGTTTGTCTAACAGAAATTAAAGTGAATGTTGGATAACTTTCCAGTTAATTTGATCAAAATAGATAACTCAAGTGTACATTTGAGCTTTTGCAGTGGCAAATAACACAAACGAATCATTATCTCACCTTAAGCCTTGAGTTATCTGGTTGATCTCCCACCTCGATGAATTAACCATGTAATTGCCAAAATTCCAATTCCACTGGGCTGTTGAAAATATCGACCTCTGATTTTCATGATTTCCTCAGGGCTTTGGTCTGTTCAATCTCTTTGTATTGGTCACAATTAAATCCAAAATTTTTGTCTTAAAAGCCCATTATTTTCCTTTTATAGCTGCCTAATTTATTTCCATCATTATATTCTTAAAGTTCTTGCAAACCACTTTTTCCAGGCTAATTTGGGAAACACATTTTACAAAGAGCAGGTAATTTTAAAAACATCATTCTAATGTTGGTCTTTCATTATTTTTCTAATAAACCACCATTGGAAGGAAATGAGGCTACCTACAGATCAATCTTGAGGCAAACCTTCTACATTCAAGATATAAAACTTATCCCTCAGCCCAGTCTCATTATTTTACAGGAAAATGTTGAAAAAAATTAAAGTTGTAAGACTTTTTTCTTGCTTTTTCAGCCCCCTATGAAACATCATTTATCATTCCATGGCCTAGAGAATCAGGCATAATTGCAGAAGCCTTAACAAATAAAGGGAGGAATATGTCACACCCTATTTTATCAGCTCCTTTTTGAAAACTTTCAATGTGTAGCTTCTTTTATTAAATGACTCTATGCATATGCGCTCTACAAGATGAGAACAGGACGCATGAATGCTGTCTGCTGGGAGCTGTCTGCTGTATCAAGGGTGTCATTTGGAGAATCAACCTCAATTAAATCTAATTGCATTCCCCTTCAACTAGAAAAGCATGGAAAGTGCCCATAAACTTTATTTTAACTGTAAATCAATTACATTGTCAAAACACAGAAAAAATTAAATGGACATGACAGAGACATCCCATACGTGTCTTAGCTCTCATGCAAAGGGCTACTAGTAGTGGGTTGTTTTCTAAATCCATATTCAGACATCATCCAAAATATTGTCTCACTTTTTGAGCTAATGCCATTGCTCCAAAGGGGATAAAATCTAAGGCTAAGAGACTAATCTTTGTTCCATGCGGATGCAGGATGCAGACTTCATGAATCCTAGGCATCCAGGGGAACAGACACACAGGGTGACTTAGTTTGCCTGAGATGGTCTCACAAATACCACACAGTCTGTTGGCTTAAACAACAGGGATTTATCGGATCATGGTTTTGAGGTTAAAGGAGTCCGATATCTAGATGTCGGCAAGGCTTACTTTCTCCCCAAAGGCTGTAGTGCTCAGGTGCTGGCTTCCAGTGATCCTTGGGCTTCCTTGGCTCTCCCATCACATGGTGATGTTCTTGCCTTTCTCTTCGGGGATCCCCCTGGCTTCCTGCTTCTCCCTGAGGCCTTCTCCTTATAAGGCCTCTGGTAATACAGATTAAGACCTACCCTGATTCAGTTCACCACACCTTAACTGAAAATAACATCTTCCAAAGGTTTAATTTACAATGGGTTCACACCCACAGGGATATGGATTAAGATGAAGAACAGGTCTAAACTGGACTATGTAATTCAACCGACCACACAGGGATTCTCTTAAACTCAGACAAACGGCTTGCTCTGTAATTGTGATTTTATATGCATCCCATAATTTTTAATAGGTTTATGGAAAATAATCCCATAACAATCCTAGAGGAAAAGTGATGCTGTGATTAACTGGCCTTAGTCATATAATCACTCCCAGAAGTAAGGGTGGAGTCAACTGCACCCAACTGCATCCAAAGTCAACTGCATCCAAAGCTCATGCATCCAAAGTCAGGGAGGGTGGGTCTCTAGAGGAATGGCACATTGTTCCCTGAAGAGGCATGAATGGATACCGGGGAGCACAAACCCAGATTTCCACTATTGCAAGATATTCTGAAATTGTTCCCTTGATTAAAACAGATTAGTGCGGATATCAGTGTTTGGACTAAAATACTTCTTCTCCCCTCCCTAACCCAATTTAGTGTAACTGGTCTGTCAAATGATTAAATGAAACAACCGTCTAGAAATAGTCCTCGTTTTTATTGTAAAGGCACTATTGAGGACATCTTTTCATATATCACACACTTTCCCATGCTTTCTAGAATCCATGTGACAAACGTTTTATCTACTCTTAGCATCAGGAATAGTCATGATTCCTTGGAGAAGTATGTTCAATTTTATCTTCTTGATCCTGTGTCTTCTGTAACTAATCATGGTTTCTTAAGTTTCCCTTATTAATTAAAAAAAAATTTTTTTTCAGGAGGCACCAGGGATTGAACCCGGAACCTCGTACATGGGAAGCAGATGCTCAACCATTGAACTGCATCTGTTCCCCTCCTTTATTCATTTTTAACTCTAAGAGAACGCTAAGTCCTACCTTTAGGAAGTAATTGTGCAGGAAACTTACATATGTTTTTTAAAATTTTTATTGGTGGTGTATTTTTTTTCTTTCCTATCTATTTGTATTTTGGGTTTCTTCAGGGTATTTTATATTTTCTTATAAGGCACAATAAATATTTTCTGGAATAAACAGGGATATAAATATATTCAGGAGCAACATAGTCTGCGGTTTATGGCAGACAGACAAGAATTGGAAATGGATAGAGTATCCCAAATGGGAAACTAGGGAAGGACATATAAGCCTTTTTCTAAAGGAACAGAATCTTTGGATCTAGCCAATTAGTGCCACATGGAACAGTAACACCAATATGGCCAGATCTTTCAAGAGAAGCTAGAAATCCAAAATTTTTGTACAATATTCTAACCCCATTTTTCCTTTAAAGATGTGAATGTAACATTAGTGGATAATACAAAAATGTGTATTATTCCTTAAGATAAAGCTATTCTTGGTTCATTTTAGTCTTAAGAAGCATAACAAATTGGTTTACTATAGCAGAAAGGGATAGAGCAAAAGGATATTAGAAGATTATGGGAAGATGGTGATGGACTAACAGGCAGAGCTGAATGCTCTCACAAAAACAATGGAGAAAGAGGCAAAAGGTGTCTGAGGGACCTGCTTTGGAGATCAGCAGACCAGGATAGTGCTATACAACTCCCAGGAGGGTAAGGGACAGAGACAAAAAGCCAAAATGACAAACATGAGTTACCAAGCCCCCATGGTGGCCCCCACTCACTAGATATCAAGCTGGTCTAAAACCCCTGGCTCACTGCAACCAAGTGAGAGAGGATCAGGCATCTTCCTCCCTGTCAGCTGTTATAAGGGAAAAGGCAGGGAAGGTTGGGGTGCTTTTCTTCAGTGAATTTGGCCAGCAGAGCCTGCTTTGAATCTCTAACCTGGAGATTCAACACAGGAACACAGGAAAGCAGGGACTGAAATAAATGTGGAAAGGTGTGTTGACAAGCGCCATCTGCTGGCCGGTCTGGAAATTCCATGGACAAAAACTGTTCACACTTTCTGTATCCAACCCCTGGGAGAAAATCTGTGCCCCACTAGTGAGTCCCTGGCCTGATTTTGAAAACTTAAGCTGGGCAATTTTAAAGACTGAGAATAAGTTGAACCAAATATCAAAGAAGAGCTGTGAGAAAAGATATAGGCAAGACAGAGAAATTAGCCATCAGAGTAAATTCACCAACATATTCAGATGCCTAGACATAAGCAAAAGATCACAAGCCTTACTACGAAACAGGAAGAGATGGCCCAGACAAAAGAACAAACCAAATATCCTGAAGAGACACAGGATTTAATACAATTAATCAGTGATAATCACACAACTGTCTTAAATCACTTCAAAGAATTTAAAGAAATATAACTAAAGAAATAAAGGATATTAAGAATACACTAGGAGGCCATAAAGAACAGTTTTAAAGCCTGAAAAGAAATGTAACAGATCTTATGGAATGAAAGACATGATGGATGAGATTGAAAATACATTAGAGACACATAAGAGCAGATTTGAATTGCTTGAAGACAGGATTAGTGATTTTGAAGACAGAACATCTGAACTGGAAAAGACAGGAGAACAGAAAGAGAAGAGAATGGAAAAAATGGAACAGGGTCTCAGGGACCTGAATGACAAGGCGAAATGCACAAACATTCGTATTATTGGTGTCCCAGAAGGAGACGAGAATGGAAAAGGGGCAGAAAGAATATTTGAGGAAATAATGACCAAACACTTCCCAACCCTCCTAAAGGACATAAATATCAATATCCAAGAAGGACAA
>JAQZBX010088429.1:0-12748 GCA_029593785.1 Cabassous unicinctus
CCCCGCCCCTCGCCGAGCAGCTCACTAGCTGACGCCCAGCGGCACCCGGAGGGGAACGCCTCGTGCCTGACGCGCGCATCCGCTACTCCTCGCAGCCGCTGCTCGGGCTCAGCTCTCCTCAGACCCGGCGCTGAAAGTAGGGCGCAGCCCGAGCGGGTGGGTGACGGAAGCTCCGGCCACCCGCACCTCCACACGCACCCCGCCCGGGCTCCTGGCGGCTCTCTCAGCTTGCCGCGCCAAGCCCTGAGGGCTCCGCCTGAGGGGGCGCCGCTGCCAGGAGCCCTCCCTAGACTGGGGGCGACCCGGGGCCTCCTCTCTCCCACGTGTGGGGAAATCGGGTGCTTGCGATCACCCCTCTGGCCTCAGTTTCCCTTCCTGACCACCGGCCTTGAATTCTGAGCGCTGTCTATGGAGGGAGCCCTGGGCTTTTCTGCCCTTGACGCCCGCGATCTTCTTGCAGCCCTGGACACCCTCCAGCGCCTTTCTTCGCCCCGCACCCCATTTTTGCTCCTCTGAAGGGCGTCGCCCCTTTGGTTTTCTCCTCGCTCGCTGTTCCCTCTCCCAAAGCATCTCCCGCCTGTTTCCTTTCTACGGGTTCCTCCCGCCCTCTGCAACCACCCGCCCACCACCATCCCCCTTCCTTTCCTGGGCCCGTTTTCCAAGAATTGGTACATTCCCTGTTCCCTGTCCTTGTATTATCGTTAGCTTTACTTTGCATGAAGTAAACTCAAATCTAGAAAGAACGCCCAGAATTTTTAGGGTTTGTGTGTGTGTGTGTGTGTGTGTGTGTGTGTATTTAAATTTTTATTTTTGGTAAGACGTACTCAGGAAAATCATTGCCTCAAGAATATTAAATCAAAGGGTTTTTTTGTTCTGTTGTTGACGTTTTTTAAACACATTAGTAACCACACACCTGGGAGTCATTAAAGATAAATTGAAATTTATTTCAAGATACCAAAGAAAAGAAACCGTAAAGGAAGAAAGTGGAACCGAGGCAATGCACAGGCCATCAACAGTAAATCTCTAGATGTCAACTTAGGGGAAACCTTCACTTTGCACCTAATGATTTGATTCTTGAGGTGAAAGTGGGTCTTGATCAGAGTTCTAAGTTTTTAGCTCTGTGGCTGATTTTGTTTTTGTGTTCATTTATGGGTCAATTTTCTCCTTTGTCAAAACTTTAAGAAGAAAAGAAGCCAGAAGCATCCATTACTTAATATATAAGGAATAATTCAGTTCTCTAGAAGTCAACCAAAGTGCTATAACTTCCCCTCTCATTTTTTGACTTGATAATAGAACCGTAGGATGTCATCCACAATAATAAAATTTGTGGAAATGTGCATTCCTTGTCTTTAAGTGAAGTTTGTCTTTTACCATTCTTATTTCAAAACATTTTAATTTGATTCTTGATTCCTTCCTTACTTTCTTCTGATTTTTTCCCCTGTGGTATCTTGTTTCCTTCATTTTTTTCATTTCATGATCATTTGGAGTTCCATTATTTTAAAAATATGTAATATATTGTTGAAAAACTAGAGCATCTAGAAGAGAACAGAGAAATTCAACACCTACCTGGTTGTAAACCAATGACCCAACACTCCTCACATTCATAAATTTTAGAAGATTAGCAGTGACTTGTATTCACTTTTCTTGATTTGTCTACCTTTTTTCCTGTTTTACTGTTTCTTCCCTGTTTCCACTTCCTATTTTTTCCAAGCTTCCTCTTTTATTTATTTGACCATGCTTTTAAGAAAGTATGTGAGACACACTAAGTAAAGTGTAAGAAGAGATTATTGATCAGGATATATTTAAACCAAGTGTGGTTCACAATCTAATACAGCTCTGTAATTAGTTTATAATTATGTTCTAAATAAGGTTTTCTTTATAAGAAAGTAACTTGAATTGGATAATACATTGAATTAGAAGATAATCTGTAATTTTTATAGAATTAATTAAAAGTATTTTTTGTTGTAAAATAGCACTGAAAATATTTCGCATTCAAATTTTAAATATCTTTTAATATTCTCTCTAGTTCCTTAAATACAACTAAGGAATACAGGCAACATGTTCTATACACACGTGCTTATGAGTAAACGAGGACCATTGGCCAAAATATGGCTTGCAGCTCATTGGGAGAAGAAACTTACAAAGGCCCATGTATTTGAATGTAACCTAGAGATAACCATTGAAAAAATTCTTTCACCGAAGGTATGTTACTGATTAAAATGGTAGTTTGCATTTGGCCTGTATTTAAATCTCACAAGGAATTAAAATACATCTATTTTATGAAGATTATGTCCAAGGAAGTTTTACTTCTCAAATGGTCTCCTCTGTTTTAATTCCTGTAGGATTTATTGCCGAAACATAAATATATATTGGTTTCTGTTGATAGTTAACTATTCATGTTTATCATAAATTGAACCCTGAAGGATAAAGTCATGTTTTATATATATATATTGTAATCTTTTCTTATTCCTTAGCAAAATACTCTGTAAATAATAAGCATAATACATAATACATACATGTATTACATGTATAACACATAATAAGCATTTCTTAGAAAAATAATTAATGAATTAATGGGGAGAGTAGAAGCAAAGATGATTGAGTATGGATCAAAATATATGTGAAATCACTTCATAAACAGTACTCTGTTCATTTTAAAGTACTATATAGTTATTATTAGAATTTACATTATGATTCTAAACATGTTGCTGTATTTTTATATAAATATTTTTCTGTATTTTCAGAGGATGAAATAGAATTGAATACCTACTGTGTGTCAGCACTGGACTTTGTTCTTTAGTTTATTTAATCCTCACAACAGCCTATGAGATGGGCTTCTTTTAGCCTCAGTAAAGAGTATTAGACAGATACATGACCTTTTGAGTTGGTCAAATTTTAATTTTAATTTCAGCTCCGTAACTTAATAATTGTGTTACTTTGGGTATGCTACTTAACATATCATCTGAGTCTCAGGGTATTTTTTCCTTCTGTAAGTAGAGAAGGTTGTCAAAATTAAATAAATTAATGTACGAATGGACTTTAGCATCATGCCTGGCACAAAATAAAAAGATAATAAACTGTAGCCATTGTTAATAAATTGGAGTTCAGGAAATGACTCAGCAACTGAACCAAGGCATGAATTGAAGTCTGCCTGACTCCAAAGTTTATATTCTTCCCATAATACCCATGGTAGTGTATATCACTTAAATGCCACATTAGATTATCTTCATTTAATAAGAAAAAAAAAGATATAAATCATTTTAAAAGATAAGGTAAAAGTAAAGTGATTCACTTTAAATAAGAGTACAAATTGTCTCCTTTTTTAATGAGAGGAAATTCTTATGACTTCAGTAATTTTCAAAGAACAAGGTTTACAAACCTAATTTTTAATATTTTAAAAATTATTGAAAGGTGAAAATTGCACTTCGAACTTCAGGACACCTTCTTTTGGGAGTTGTTCGAATCTATAATAGGAAGGCAAAATATCTTTTGGCAGATTGCAGTGAAGCATTTCTTAAAATGAAGATGACATTTCGCCCAGGTATATGAGCATTTTGATTTGTCTCATTATTCTTGGTTTATTTTTGCATTTTTATTTTGGGTGGGCTCTCTTAATTGGTGGCATCTTTAATTCCAGAGTGAATATATGTAAACTTCTATTTGACTGAATCTAAATTTCCTTGGTTAGTGACAAATTATACTCTTTCCCTTGTTCTTTTCCTGTATTTTCAGGAAAAGCTTATGCTTTCTAAACCTTGTAAAATCCCTGCGTATTTATGTAAGAAATATACTTAAAGCCACTACGCTTGTGTAAGAAACTCTGAAACTCTTTTTTTTTTTTAAGATTTATTTATTTCTCCCTACCCCCTCACTATTTGCACTTACTGTGTCTATTCATCTTCCTTGTTTCTTTAGGAGGCACCAGGAACCAAACCTGAGACCTCTGATATGGGAGGGAGGCATCTAATCACTTGAGCCACCTCCATTCCCTGCTTTGTTGTGTCTCTCATTATGTTTTTCTTCTTGTATGTCTTGTTGCATCATCTTGTTGCATCAGCTTGCCGCACCTGCCTGTTGGGTCAGCTCGCTGTCTTGCTCGTCCTAAGAGGCACCAGGAACCTCTGCTCCCTGCTTTGTTGTGCCTCTCATTATGTTTTTCTTCTTGTGTCTCTTGTTGTGTCAGCTTGTCGTACCTGCCCATAGCACCACCTTGCTGTCTTCTTTAGGAGGCACTGGGAACCGAGTGAGGGACCTCCCATCTGGTAGGTGGGAGCCCAATCACTTGAGCCACATCCACTTCCCAATACTCAGTTTTTATTGGGTCACTTAGTTTGCCATATGTTTTTGTCTTTATAAGAGAAATTGGAAATAGTGTGATTGACAAAACCTATATACTATGTCATTGTTTTCAGAATTCTCAAGTCTCTAACTAGCATACTATTTATGAAATATTATAGAAAATCCTTAGGCATTCCAATGCTAGAGATTTACATGTGTCATAAATATAATGCCTTCAAAATTTAATTTACATAGCATCTGTTCCACTTTTAAGACATTCATCATTTTCCAGTTTGTGTTATGGTTATTTAGGTACAGGCCTTTCCTCTCTAATTAGTCTGCAAGCTCCTTAAAGTCAGGGTCTTTGTTGTATTCATTTTCTGAATCTCTTATAGTACCTTCTCAGTGCATTGCACATACTATTCCCTCAATTTTTCTTGAATCAGTATTGAAAGGTATTTTTTTTTATTATTTAAAATATTTGTAGACTCTGAGGTAGATTTATCTCTTACGAAGTATGATTCATTTGTTCATTTGTTTATTCATTATTTCATTTACATATTCCATAAATATTTATTGATCCCATACTTTGTGCCAAAAAGTGTGTTAGACTCTGGGATACAAGTTCAAACAAGACAAATAAGTTCCCTTTCATTCTTGTGCGGGAATCAGCTAAAAAAAAATTTATAAATTATTAAAATAATTATAGATTGTGATTGTGTTATAAAGAGAAATAAACAGAGAACTACAGTAGAAAATAACAGAGATAATCACTTTTGTTAGGAGAGTTGGGAAAAGCCTTTCTGAGGGGATAGAATTTAAGCTCAGACTTGAAATATGAGAAGTACCCAGCCATGTAAAAAGTCCCTGAGGGAATAGCATTCTGGCCAGAGGGAACTGCAAGAGCCAAGGTTTTGAGGTGGAAAAGTGCTTGACTTGTTTAGGAAACAAAAAGGCCTGTGTTGTTAAAGTATAGTGAGTAGAGGGAGAGTGTCATTAGATGATGCCAGATAGGTTTGTAGGGCTACAAAGGCCCCAATTAGAAATTTGGATTTTATTTAAATGTACTGGAGAAGTCACTGAACCATTTCAAGCATGAATGATCTGATTTACTTTTTAAAAATATCACTCTGGCTGTTTTGTTGCGAATGGTCAGCCTTCAGAGGGACAGGAATACGTAACAGGGAGGCCAGATAGAAGACTAAACAGTGGCCAATCAGAGAAAATAGAGATTTAGTTGAAAGTTTCTTATTTTATATAGCATCATTGCTTGTTGAATGTGGTGGTGGTGTTTTTTTTTTTTAATTTCTTTCAGGACTGGTGGACCTTCCAAAAGAGAACTTTGAAGCTGCTTACAGTGCTATCACATTGCCAGAAGAATTTCATGACTTCGACACCCAGAATGTGAAGTAAATTATTTTATTTTCCTTCAATCTTGATTTTCTCAATATTTTATTGTTTTCATATTTGGATTTCATGAAGGCAAATGGAATTAGTTAACAATCAAACAAGTATACGTGCAATTTATAGAGACATAAATTTAGTGTGAAATTCCAAAGTTCAACACCAACAATGTATTATGATACCTACTTAATGTTGTTTGCAATATCAACAATATATTCATCCATTCATTCAATTAATATTTATTTGATGCCTTCCATATACCAGGCACTGGGGCAATAGCATTGATAAAAACACAGCTCCTGGTCTCATGGATCTTACATTCTAGTTAGGGTAGATAGACAATAAAAAAATGAATGTACCCAGACATGATCGGCATTATGAAGAAAAATAGAAATGGGATAAGAAGGAACAAAGTGATAGGGAATGCTACTTTATATAGCATGGTCAGGAAAGGCTTTTCCGATAATGTGAGAACAGAAGCCTGAAGGAAGCGAAGGAGCAAATTATTCGGATATGTGGTGTAAAACCGTCCCAAGAAGAGCAAGTGGAAAGGCCTTAAGGAAGAGCACTTTGGACATTTTCAAGGAACAGCAAGGAGGCAGGTGAAACAAGTGGAGTGAGTGAGGGGCTGAGTAGTAGGAGGTGAAGTCATAGAGGTAGCAGGTGTGCAGACGCTGTGAGGTGTTGTAGGCTACAGTAAGGATTTTTATTTTATTCAGATAGGGAGTATGGGCAGTGGGGGCTGGCAGGCTTTGAACAGAGGAGTGACAGGATCTGACCTGATTTCACCGTGCTCCCTTTAGCTGCTATAAAGGAACAAGGGAGGAAGCAGAGAACCTGGGAGTCTAGTGCAGTAAGAAGCCCAGGTGAGAGATGACTGTGATTAGTTCTCAGTCTTCATCTTATCAAAGGTGGTAGCAGTCAAATTAAGGATGTATTTTGAAGGCAGAGCCAACAGGATTTGCTGATGTACTGGATAGGACTCTAAGAGAAAGAGAGAAGTGAAGGATTACTGATTTTTGTCATGAGAATGAAGTTACCCCTAAATAAGATTAGGATAGCCAGGGAATCACAGATTTAAGGTGGAGTTGGGGGGTGGGTAGCAGAGTGTAGGAAGTAAGTTAGATTGTGGACATAAGTTTTGAGGTGACTGTTACATATCCATGGGCAGATGTAGATAGGCAGTTGGATACCTGAGTCTCAATTTCAGGAGAGGTAGTTGGACTGGATATATAAAGCTGGGAGTTGTAAGTGTATAGATGGAATTTTAACCACGGACCATAAGAGATATACAAGGGAGTATTTTTTTTAAAAAAGTGGGATACAAGGACTGAGTGTTGGGTCATTCCTAATAGTTTGTAGTCTGAGAGATGAATTAAAGAAGATGGAAAAGGAGCAGCCAGTGAGGCAGGAGGAAAATCAAGAGTGGTATCCCAGAGTTCATGAAGAAGGGAGTTGTATTATTCAGGGTTCTCTAGGGAAACAGAATCAATAGGAAATATTTGTAAATAGTATGAGATTTTATAAAATTCTCTCACGTGACCGTGGGGATGTACAAATCCAGATTCTGCAGGCAGGCTGCAAACCAGGGGCTCCGATGAAAGTCCAATGAAGGTCCTTGATGAGTTTCCAGGAGACGTTGGCTGTCCAAAGACAAGCTGGGAAATTCTCTCTGAATGCTGAAATCACTTCCCCTTTTAAGGCATTCAACAAATTGGATAAAATGTCACTCATTGCTGACAGCAATCACCCTGGTTAATGGTAGATGTAATCAGCCATCTATGTAGTAAACTTACTGATGACTGAAGTCCATAAATGTCCTTGTATTACATTTAGCCCAGTGCTTGCTTGACCAAACAACTGGGCACAATTACCTGGCCTAGTTGTCACATTAGCCTAACCATCAGAGGAGTGAACATCCATTTCAAATGCTTTTGTTTAGGGCAAGTGAGATAAGAATGGAATTGATCATTGGATTTAGCAACCTGGAGATCATTGATTTATATTCATGGATAATAAATCAGTGTTTTATAAATAATACTACTGAGAAATTTTAAATTTGCTTATTTTTATAATGAAATCTATTTTTCTTTTAGGTTTTCTAAGTATACTGCAAAATCATTGTGTTCTGTTCACATATTTTCCTCAATCTTATATTTCTCCATAGTGCTATTGATGTTTCAGAACACTTTACTCAGAACCAAAGCAGACCAGAAGAAATCACACTTAGAGAAGATTATGGCAATGATTTACTTTTCCAAGCTGGGAGCTTTGGTGAGAATATTTGAAAAACTGAAATTCCAAGTCTTAATCAATTATAATTGCATTTTATATTAAACAATACCAGTAGAAATATCTATTTTTATGCCAATAGAAATATATTTAGAATGAATCTTTTGATGTCTAAATAGAATCTCCAATAAGTTTGCCCTTGTCTTTTCTAGTATAGATGGCAACATCAAAATTCAATTTTAGACTATACTTCCTTTCTCAGTGTATAACCATTTATTGAGTACCTACTATATGTGAGGTGCTGTCATAAGCACAGATGGTACAAGGTTTAAAGAAGCTGTTTTAGCACTCAGGCCAGGAGAGAGATAGACATGGGAAATAAACAGTTGCTATAGTTATCAAATATACAAGGTTTCACATGTATGCTGCATACAGTGCCTTCAAAATATATTTCCTCCAGTGTGTGATGACATCAATTGTAAAATAACAGATTTATAAACAGCTGAGGAGTGAGGAAGAGGAAATAGTACCGTACTACATGTACACACTGATTGCAAAACAGATACTGATTTTTAAAATGTTAAAATCTGTGTGACCAAGGTGAGTGTATTTTAGAATTGAAGTTATATGGTATAATATAATATTTACCACCTTCTTCTTATATCATGATATTTGTATACCTCCTATTTTGGTCTGAAAACTCCATGAGGGAGTTTAGAAACTTTTATAGCAGCTTGACAAAGTAATTTTATATATGTTGAATCTAATAAAAAAAAAAAAGTAAGGATTGTATTTGCTTTTTAAATTTTCAGTTTTTCTAGTGATTCATACTTATTTTATTTTGCAGAAGTATCAGTCCATGACAGGTCAGAAATTTAAAAAATAGTAAAACTGGTCCTTCACCACAGATCATTTGAGAAACACTGCTACAGATAAAAAGATGCATGGAGAGAGAATGAAGATGAGCCTCAGCTGTAGCTCAAGCATTTCTTCCTTGTATGGGCCCCAGGCAAATTCAGAACAGCCTTCTTCTATGCTCACTGTGCTGGGCATTATAAGAAATTCAAAGATAAAGTCAGAAAACACTGATACTATCACCATCTCCACTTCCTTGGCCACCTGAAATTATCAGAATTTAGGCTTTAGAGTCAGATAAAACTGGGTTCAGATCCTGGCTCTGTCGTTTATCAGGGATGTGACTGTGTTCAAGTTACATAATCTTTCTGTATATGTGTTTTCTCATCTGTACAATGAGGATTATAATAGTATCTTCTATTTTAATATAATGCATTATTATAATGCTGAATTAATGTTAACTCACTGGGTTTGTCTTTTTCACTGCCGTTATCTCGCAGTCCCAAGCATATTACCCAATACCTAGTCACTCAGTGTGTATTGTATGAATATTACAAACTAACTCTTTAATCTTTTATCCACCTGTCCATTTCCTAAGATGGCAGATATGCTCCTTATTTTCCTAACCTCCATTATGAATAAATACAAGAGACATGAAATAATATTTGGTCAAGCAGAACTTAACTTGCCTAAAGTAGAGGAAATCATTCCACCTGCCATAGTATTTCTACCTTCTAGAAAATTAGTAAACTATATCACAACTACAAGATTCTGCCCCTGATATTTCAGCAATTTTCTCCTGTTCTATTAGAAAAAGGAGTAGACTAGAAATCTAAACTCCACTGATGAACTGAGTGACTTTGGTTGAATAATTCAAATAAGCTTACCAGCTCTCTTTTTCTTCATTTGTAAAATGAGGGGAGTTACACTAGATGATATCAGAATTTCCTTCTGACCCTACAATTCTGTGTTTCTATGGTTAACTCAGTATTAATGATATGTATTTATTTAGGGGAGGAATCTGAAATTCTCAGAAGACATAGCTTCTTTGATGACAACATACTACTGAATTCCAGTGGTCCTTTAGTTGAACATAGTTCTGGAAGCCTCATTGGAGAAAAATCCCTATTCTGTGATAGTGGAGATGGATTTGGAGATGAAGGGGCTGCAGGAGAAATGATTGGTATGCCATATAGCCAATAGAAATTGTATATTTATTTCAATCAAATTACTACAATGTATTAGTAGGTTTATTAGATCAAACTAAAATTTCACATATGTTCCTGTGTCATATAGGTCAACACAGTTTTACATAAATTTTCAAAAACTATCATAACATTTAAACATCTAGGTTAGGCCTAAATAAATAACTGTCTGTTTAAATACGTTCTCTGTATAGGTTGTGAAATGATGCTTGCTTTTATTTTATTTTTTTAAATTCTTAATTTTTAAAGGGGATATAGTAAGGTTAGTATATCCCTCAGAAAATATACTAGGCCGTATATTGGAAAACATTTTTTTTTTCTCTAACATAAATTGTGGGACAGCTATTCTAAAGGACCTGTCCAGCATTTGGAATATTATAAAATAATCAAAGAAATAGGGTGGATGAAAATTGGGAAATACACATATTTTAAAGATATTAGATTGTTCATACCAAATCTTTTTTTTTTTTAATTCTGTAATTCACATTAAAAGGCTGGTTACAACAAAATTTTTGAAACTTGAATACTAGTTTTTTTTAAAAAGTAGCTTTACCTTAGATCTCTACCAAGGGAGTTTGAAATTATAGGCATGAAAACATCTTTTTAGAACACTTTCATCTCTTGATTTTAAATCTAACCATGGCTTTGTCCAAGGCTGCTACTGTCTGTTTATTGGTTAAGTAAATATTTCCTGAAACTAAACATTTGGAAACGGATTTTTTAATAAAGGAAAGGAGATTACAATTCTTTGTTATCCTACATGAAATGTGGTCTTCCATGTAACCAATCAAATGTAATCACAGTAAGCTTCATTTATTTTTGTATCTTTCACAATGCCTTGCACACAATGTCAGTAAATGATTACTTGAACAACTGAGATTCAACTCCACATGGAAAAAATGTTTATTCTGTTTTCAAGACAATCTGTTGCAAGATGACCAGAATATCCTGTTAGAAGACATGCATTTGGAAAGAGAAATTTCCCTGCCTCCTGAGCTTCCCAATACTGCAGTGGGTATGTCAAGCTTTGGCACCTTATGAGAGTCACTTTCTTTGTGTAGAAAGTGAACAGATGCTAATATTGAAATTAAGCCTCAGAAACTTGTGAGTTTAAGTAGCAATATAGTATAGCAAAGATAATAAAGAATATTATCCCTCAAACTCTCTTAGTCTGACTCTAGACGATAGAGTAGGAGGTTGGGTCCTGAGAAAGGCACAATGAAGGGCATTTAAACAGGACTGGGTTCATTTGGTATGAGCACACATTTGAATACTCTGCCAAAATACTGTGCTTTTGAATAATTAAAATGATATCTAGTACATGGTATAAACAAGAAAGAAAAGAAAACAGTATTAAATAGTATGGTTTGACTCTTTGTATACTATTTGGGGGAAATTACAAATGTGGAGTTATTTTCCTTACCTGAAATTCATGCAAAAGTACCTCTGATGATTTGAAGTAGTTTAGTAGTCTGATTTTTCTTAGTAATTAAAAGTGTGATTAGCTCTGTTGTGGTTCTTTATTCTTTTTGATGTTACATTTGCTTTCTAACACAATGATAGAAAGTGAAAATGTTAAGAGTTAGGCAATAAAAATTTATTTATAAATCTTCATGGGTCAACAAATAGTGGAATGATTTAACAGAATATAAATTTTTAGCAGACATACAGTCAAATTTATGTCAGGCATTTATTTTGGTTGCTATCACTGTTTTCACTTTCTCTATGACTTTAGCCCATCCTTAGATGTTTCATATACAAAAGGAGGTGATGATACTTGACTCTTCTGAAAATTGTGTGTCCCAGACCATATAATCTCTGAGCCTCTTCAACTCTATTTTTTTTTCTTTACTTTTAAAGAACTTTTAGATTACATAAAAGTTACATTGACAATATAGGGGATTTCCATAGATCCCATTGCCTTCCCCTCTCACACTTTTCCCCATTAACAACATCTTTCATTATTGTGGTACATTTGTTACAATTGATGAACATATATTGAAGCATTGTACTAGCCACGAACTGTAGTTTACATTATAGTTTACACTTTGCCCCATACAATTTTATAGGTTTTGACAAAATGTATAATAGCCTGCCTCCGTCCTTGCAATGTCATGCAGGACAATTCCAATGTCCCAAAAATGCCCCCATATTGCCCTTATTCTTCCCTCTCCCTCCCCTCAGAACCTCTGGTGACCACTGTCTTTGTATCAATATTACAAGTTCTTCCATTACTAGAATAATAATAAGTCTACTTTTGTCCATAGTTGCATCCCCCCTGTATTAGTCAGCCAAAGGGGTGCTGATGCAAAGTACCAGAAATCTGTTGGCTTTTATAAAGGGTATTTATTTGGGGTAAAAGCTTGCAGTTACAAGGCCCTAAAGAGTCCAGCACAACGTTTCTTCCTTACCAAACTCTGTTGCCATGTGTTGAAGCAAGATGGCGGGCATCTGCGAGGGTTCAGCCTTCCTTTCCCCTCTTAAGGCTCTGTGGTTCCAGCTTCTTCCAATCTCAACTATCTCAACTATAGGCTGGCATAGGGTTCATCTCTCTTCCTGGGGCTTGTTTTTTTCTGGGCTCAGCTGCTCTGTTCTCTTCACAAGGTCAACTGTAAACTCTCAGGCAAATGGCTCATCTCTCTTCCCGGGGCCTCTGCTGTCTCTCTTCCTCTGGGTATCTTCTCTGTGTATCTACTTCTGTGTCTCTTAGATTGAGTGTCCATTTATATAGCCCACAAAGGGGGTGGGGACTCAAACTGAGTTGCCCTAATGAC
>JAQZBX010088430.1:0-12747 GCA_029593785.1 Cabassous unicinctus
AGCCCAGAAGCCTGAACCCCTGGGCAAACGCCGGCAGCTGTCTTGCTCTAACACGTAATAATGGACTGTGGTGAGAGAAGAAACTTAACGCTTTATAGCCTGGTAACTGTGGACTTCTACCCCAAATAAATACCCTTTATAAAGACCAACCTATTTCTGGTATTTGCATTAGCACCCCTTTGGCTGACTAATACAGATACTAAAAACTCAGCCCTGGTCAAGATGGTGGAGTGAGAAATTCCAGGGTTTGTTCCCCCTACAGAAGCTCTGAATCACCAGCTAGACCTGGCAGAAACACTCAAAGCTTCAGAAAACAGTTAAAGGATTTCAGTAACAGTGAGAGTGCTGAAGCAAGAAAAAGACAACCTAAAAGCAGTAGGATCTCCTGGAACCCTGGATGGCCCTTCTCCCATTCCCTCACTGGCTTGGTGAGGAACTGGTGCACACTCCCAGTATGGATCCCTGGTCCCAGTTCGGAGGGAGCAGAAAAACCTTCCTATACATACTGGGAACATGTAGGGGTGGCCCAATCTCTCTGGTGGTGGCCTGAGGGTCTGAACCAGAACATTCATCACAGGCTCTTACTTCAGAACTTGCCCTGTGTGTAGAAGGCAGCTCACAGAGCTCTCCTACAGAATGCCGTGGGACAGCAGTCAAGTCATGGCTTCCTGGGGCAAGAAGGGACATTCATATCTGTGTTAAAAGGGGAATTCCTAGGGCCACATGTGAATGTCTGGAACAAGATGCACGCACAGAAAGGATTAGGGAGGCCCCTATGCTTTGCCTCAAGCTATTTTCTAAACTCATTGTATGGATAGGCCTTGAAGGTGAGCACTCCCACAGATCAATCTGCAAAGACTGGGACAGGTGTTTTCTTTTTCTCCTTTTTTTTTTTAGCTGCTGACATTCAAGGAAATCACTGCCATAACATCAGCTGGATACAAGCTTAAGGAACAGATGTCTCAGAATCTAATTCTAGCGATACATAAAAATATCAAAATGTCCAGGTTTCAACAAAGGATTATAAAACAATCAAAGAAGCAGGAAGTGATGGCTGAGGCAAAGGAGAAGATTAAAGCACTAGAAACTATCAATGAGGAGGTCTAAACCTGGGACAGACCAGACAGACTTTCAAAAAATGAGCTCAAGGAAACATGGACAGGGAAGCGGGTGTGGCTCAATGGATAGAGCTCCCGTTTACCATATGGGAGGCCCTGGGTTCACTTCCCGGGGCCTCCTTGTGAGGGCAGGCCGGCGCAGCGCGGTAGGCTGATGCAGCAAGACCTCACAGCAGGAAGCGGGTGTGGCTCAATCCATAGAGGCCCCGTTTACCATGCGGCCTGGGTTCCCTTCCCGGGGCCTCCTTGTGAGAGCAGGCCGGCCTGCGCGGCGCGGTGGGCTGATACAGCGGGACCTCACAGCAAGGGGGAGATAAGTAGACACGGAAGAAACACACAGCGAATGGACACAGTAAAACACAAGCAGCAAGGGGGGGATAAATAAATAAAATAAAAATCTTAAAAAAAAAAAAGGAAACATGGACAAAGAACTAAAGGAAATCAGGAAAATGATAGATGGACACAGAGTATCAAAAGAGATGGAACTTATGAACAGTAACCAGAATTGAAGACCACGGTAACAGAAATTAAAAATTCCTAGAGGGGTTCAACAGAAGATTGAAGCTGGCAGAAAAAAGAATCAGTGAACTGGAAGATAAGACAATTGAAATCATGTCATCTGAGTAGCAGAAAGAAGAAAGAATAAAAAAAAAGTGATCAGAGCCTGAGGAACCTGTGGGATACCATCAAGCATACTAATATACACATTGTGGGAATCCCAAAAGGGGAAGAAAGAAAGGGGCTGAGAGGATATTCAAAGAAATAATGGCCGAAAACTTCCCAAATTTAACAAAAGACATGAATATACACATCCAAGGCTTTCAACGAACTCCAAACAGGTTAAACTCAAATAGACCCACACTGCAATATATACAAACAAGCTGTTGAATGCCAAAGAGAAAGAGAGAATTCTAAAGCCATAAGAAGCAATGTGTCATGTATTAGGGAGCCTCAATAAGATTAAATGCAGATTTTTCATGGGAAATCCTGGAGACAAGAAGGCACTGGAATGACATATTTAAAATGTGAAAGCAAAAATTGCCTATCTAATATTCTATATCTGGCAAAACTATCTTTCAAAAATATAAGCACAATATTTAAATAGAGGTACTTTAAAAATGTTGATTATTACAATTTATCAACTTCGTCCATTGTTGCTCTAATTTCATCCTTTCAACTCTACTTTAAATAAAAATGTTATCTTCCATTTTATGTATTCTTCTTTCCAACCAACACATCTCGTCTTTTATAAGTATTATTAGAGCATTTGAGGTCTTGGAGAGATGGTCCTATAAAAAGTTGAAGCAAAGATGAAATTAAAGTGGTTAAAGATGTGTTATGTTGTCAAATTAGGCTTGATATGTGAGTGTCTTAGGTCTAAAGTTTGTATCTCATACAGATTTTATTGAGCATTAGTTCCAGGTTTAAGACTGGGTCATAAACTAGAAGCAACTAAAGAAAAGTTTCAAAATAAAATTTTAAAATGTTAAATCTTGCACTTGAATAAATATTAGAAAACATGAGAATTCCTTAATACTGTTTCCCAATAATCTTGCCTCTTTCACACTTCGTAAATGTAATGTTCTATTTTATCTACAAGTAAGAGCACTCCTTCCTCCTTTCTACTCCACCCACTCATGTTCCTGGTCTGATAAATGTACAGGTCATCCTAAGATCATGCCATAAAATTTATCATTAAGTTCCAAAATTTCCCTTTCAGTGTAGACTGTGGTCATGGGTTACAACTCATGCAATGAATTGTTTTCATTGCAATAGTACTTAAAAAACTAAAGTTTATTCATATAACTTGCAAAGGTAATACTTAAAATTTATTGTGGTGACAATTAAAAAATAATAAATGGTACTTCTTGGCGTTAAGTTTGTTTTTAAGAGTTTATTCAAAACAGAAAACAGAACTTTTTTACTTTCCTATTTTCCTCTTGTAGGTGTTGCAAAGACAAAAACAATTATTGATATACAACATTAATATTCAATTTCTTATCTTATGGGTTGTACATTCACATTTCAATACAATCTCATCCATTAACAATATAGTAAATTATTACATTCTGAATAAGATTAAAATAAATAACTACAGAAATAATTTAACACATCTTTACGGAGTACCTACTGTGAGCCAGGTTTTGGGAACACAAAAATAAATAAGAAATGGTCCCTGCCATTAAGAAGTTCTAAAGAGGAAGACAAATAAAACAGACAATTCAATGCAGTTTGAGAGTTGAATGCACAAAGAACTATGGAAATCTTAAAAGAGCCACTTAATCGAGAATGGCTGTAGTTGGGAATAGTTTCCAGACTGAGATGATGAGTTTTGCAAAGAAAATTTTGCTAAGAAAACAATAGTAGGTAAGGGAAAGAACATTCCAGATTCATTGAACAGCCTGTGCAAAGGGAGAGAGGCAAGAAAATTTTCATGTTCAGGGAACTGCAAATAGTTTGGTATGACTGAACTTAAAGTTTTAAGGTGGGAGAGAACAGGCCAGAGAGGTAGGCCAGACCATATCATGAAAAACCTTACAGGTTATGCCAGGGAATTTTATTTCTACCTGAATGCAGTGAGGATTTTAAGTTAGGGATGACATCCTAATTTGGGGTTTTAGAAAGATCATTCTGGTGATAGTAAAAAGATGATCTGGAAGTAAGAACTGTTGAGAGGTTACTGTAGTAATCTAAAGTTCAAATAAGGGCTTAATAAAAAAGGATGAATTAAGAAAACAGCAGTTATAAGAATTTATTGACTGGATATGAAGAATGATGCAGAAGAATAAAAAATAAAATGGTCATTCACTGAGGTAGGGACTGGAGGAGAAAGAACTGGTGCTGTGAGAAGAGGATGAGCTTAGATTCAAGTGTTTGAGATTTAGCTAGGACTCCAACAGTTAGTGGCATACGTGTTTCGTGTTTCTCACACGAAGATCTGATCCTGAGACAAAGACATGGTAGTCCTCAGCACCCACAGTGGTAGTTGACACCCAAGGAATAGAGGAGATCATGTAGGATGTTCAGAATATAAAGAGAAGAGAGGACAAAGGTTTGGTGAACCTTGGGGAACAAGAAATTGTAATGGATACATGAAAGAAAGCAAGTGTGAAAGAAACCGAGAAGGGGTAATTATGATAAGAAAAGGAAAATCTAAGAGACTATAGACCCAAACCTAGAAGGAATTTCAAGAATTGAATGCTTATGTGTGTCAAATATATTAAAAATTAAAAATTGACTTAGCAATTAAGTCACTTGTAACTTTGATAACAACAGCTTCAATGATGAGAAATAAAGGCCATATTGAGAAATAAATGATTGATGAGGAAGTCAGAGGCAAGTAATTATTTTTAAGAGGACATAAAATTAGCAGGACTAAGGACAAGGCAAGGTATGGTATCTAAAACAAAAACTAAGATCCTAATGTAACCTAGAAAATACCATTACTAGAAAAAATAGGCAAAGGCAACCACATCAGGTATGACTCCTAGTGCAAAGACTGAAACTCAATTTCAATCAGTATAGATGAGCAGATCAGGAATGGCTTTCTCTGCACCTCTACTTCTCTCTCCTGTTGACTCCACATTATCTTGATGATGATCTGTTTTCTTCATGTATCAAGGAACAGTTTTATTACAAAAGAGGAAAAGGTTTTTCTCTTCCAGCTATTAAAGAGGGTGGTTTGGGTCATGTGCCCATTCCTGGACCAAACACTGTCTCTAGGGGAGGTAGAGTACTGTAGAAAACCAGCTTGGGGAGGAAGTGAGGAGAAGGGCGAGTCTCCCTAATTAGGGTGACCTCTTTTAACAGATGAAAGTGATAGGCCGTAATAGGAGTTGGGCAAAAACAAACCACATCCATTACAAAAAACAGATAAAAATATACGTATACATATGCTATTGTACACAGATGCTATTCAATAAAATGCTTTATAGCTTTAATTCTTCCCATACGTTGAAGATTTCAAAGTGCCTTCTTATCATCTGTTATTAAATTAAATTAGTGGGATGCTTTCCCTTCAAATTACACTTTTGTTAAGAGGGCCATGGGCAGAAGAGAACGTTGCTGTGTCTAGAAGTTCTGTTTTAGGAACAGCAGAAGGAACTGGGGAGAAGACAAAGGAAGAGACAGGATAGCAGTCTTCAAATATTTTAATGGCAATCATAAAGAAAAAGAATTGAATTAGTCTAGTTCTAGAGGGTAGGACCAAGACTAGTAGGCAAATGTTACAGGGAGGCAATCTTCAGTTCAAAGTGAGGAAGATTCTCTAATGATCAGAGAAATACTAAAATACATTAGGGCTGTTTTGTGATACAATGGAAATCAAACTATTACAAGTATTTGAGCAGGGACTAGCTGACTACCTGTCAGTGTTCATGTAAAGGGGATTACTGAATGGCCCTGGAGACTAGACTGCTTGATTTCCAAGGCTCCTTCCAACTTTTGGAAGATAGTGGGACACATTAACCATCACTTGCTTGATACAGCAAAGGGAACTTGTATATAACGGGACATCTTACTGATATTTGGCTATTTGTTAAATATTGGTTTCCTGGATTCTTATTTTTTATGTTATAGAGCACAATTTAAGAAAACCCCCTACTGACTAAACATTTTGAGGATACTTTTTACTATGGTGCTGACCACAGATTCACAATGAATAATCTGGTACAGTGAGTACTATGTCATCTACTTTTAAGAAAAAGAGAACAAAAGCCAAAAGCTAAATTAAAAGAACCTGGAAAGCTATAAACTTTAAGAAGTCAAGTATTAAGTGTTCCCTAGAGTCATTTTCTTTCTTTTAGATATGGAAAAAAATAAAAAGGAGTTAAAAGTCCTTTGTCTTGGTATATGCAAGTAGAGAGTAGATGGTGCTATAAGGCTGTCAGAAAGAAAGTTTTACCAAGAAAGGAGAGTGGCAGTTCTGACAGTCGTTAAGTGCTTTGGATATTTTCCACACATTTTCAGCCTCTGAGAGCAATTACAGGCTTATAGGCAAGTAAGGAAAGTCTTTTAAAAGCTTTAGTTCAACAGCCAGATTAATTTTAAGCTAAACCACAGGTTTAATATGCTTTAAAACAGTCTCAATATTTGATAATTCAATCTAATTTTACTGAAACGAGAATTTTAAAGTTATTGAAATGAAAACTTATTATTCATTTAAACATATTGCTATTAATTTCATTTAGCTAGTCTTTCCATAAGCCTAGCTATAAATACTACTTAATGATCTGTCAGTTTCTTTAAATGGCTTCCTGAATTTCTGAATTATCATTAAGCAGAAAAATACCAATCAAATGCTCTTGTCATTTAAAGTACTGCAATATACTAACACAAATACATGAAACAATACATTTGAAATCATTCTATCAGTATAGTTTATAAAAATAACATTTCGTGATTTTCCTACATCACAATAAAACCAGAAAAATATTCTTAATAAAGTACAAAATAAAAATAAAGCTTTATCTTTCATAATACTTTCTTCCCAGTTTTAATTGTTAAATAAAAAAAGGGAACAGATAAAGGTATACCTTTTGCAACCTAATTGTCATTTTAGTTTTAAACTCTCATGGTTACAAGATATTTGTGATTTTTTCTTTTATCTTTCCAGTTCTGCTTCTAGAATTTCCCCCCATGTATCTGCATCCATCGGGTACATGATTTTTTCTGGCAGGCTAATGGGAGAACTTATGTTGCTATATCTGCCCCTTAGCCATTCATGTTTCACTTTACTCTTCTGGTAATTCCTCAGTAGTATTACCTGAAAGAGGTAAACCATCAAGGTTAAAAAGATTATAGTAGGTGGTATAGTAGTGAGTTTGTTTGAAGCTAGAGAAGTTGATTGACAGGGTGAAAAAGAAGATTATTTAAATTAATAAACATATATTAATAAACTGATATGCATGTATATATACAGAGTGACCCATTTGGTTTACTGGGGATTTGGAGAAAGTAGAATTAAAAGAAATAGCCCCTTTCCTTATGGTTAACAGAGAAAAATTCCTGGATTTAGGATTCTTGAAATGATTTAAAAGGATGAATGAGAGATAAGTGTGGTTAGTAGGAAAAGAATACTAAATAAATTTAAACTCCCTTTCAAAAGTCAAAACTCTGTATATGAAATCTTAACCTCTTCCGAGCAGGAGACAGATTTGGCTCAAATGTACCACCACCAACACAGTCAAAAGCACTGCCATTTGTAAGGATTAAACTTACCCTCCAGGAAAAACCACTTTCTAGATCATCATCTATTTCTCTTTGGCACACAGCCCGTACAGTCAAACAGTGAGGTTTCCATAAGTAGTCACAGTTTCTTATCGTGTGATTCCAGCTCCTACACGTCACTGAAGCCCTGCACAAACTCTGAATGTCTAGCTGACTGAAAATTTTAAAAGTGACTTCTGGAGGCAGTAGTTCAACAAAGTTGTTTTGACTCTCCTTTTTCTTCTCAGCATCCACAGAATTCAATTTGATATCAGAAACTCTTGAATCATTGTTCCTCTTGGAGTTTTTCTGCATAGCTTGATGTTTTAGTAAATTCTCCTCATATGTAACCTAAAAGGCAAAGTTTACTGAATATGATTAAAAGGGGAAATGTTAGATTATTTGTGTGTAACAGAATAAAAATTTTTTTTAAAAATCCATGGTACCACACTAAATTAAATCATGGTGAACCCTAAATTAAATCATAAGCTTTAATAATATAATTATAAATATGTGCTAGCATCAACTGTAACAAATGTTCAACACCAATACAAGGTGTTGGTGGTGGGGTGGTGTACGGAAATCCTGCATTTTATGCATGAATGTTCTGTAAATCCACAACTTCTCTAATAGAGAAAGAGAAAAAAAGGAAAATGAGACCACATTTCAAAAAGACAGACATAACTAACAGTTGTCTCATTGAACAAAGCCAAAAAAACCTAAATATAGCTTTCAGCAGTATTTATTCTGAAATATAGTATGCTTAAAATTAAATTCATTCTTTTCCAACTAATATCATCTGTATCAATGTTCAGTTAAGCAAGCAACCTCCTTTTATAATATTGAAATATAATAAAGGGTTGCTAAGCAAAGCACATTATTTACTTCTGCTGTTAAAAAGAAAAAAAAGAAAGAAAAAGAAAGAAAAAGCAAAACCTAGATTTTCTCCTTGACATTTAGGCTCTTGATTCAAGGATATAAAAGTCCCTGGGTTCTCCTGATTTCAATGTCAAGTCTGATTCACTGAGGTGGAAAACTTTCAGAACTATTGCTGATTGTTTATTCAGATTACTTCAAAACTTTTTAAAATCCTATAAGAATGTAATCCAGAGTTCCAAAAATAAAAACAAAAACATTAAAGTATTATTCCTTTAATGAAAATTTGGCAAAGAAACTTAAATGAACTTTTTTGGGAAGCAATCTTGACTTTAAAAAGAAAACTAGTGATTATATTTCAAACAGAAGCCATCTGAAATTCTTTGCTAAGCAAACATTTCACTTTAATTTGGTAATTACTATCTATACCTTTCTGTACTTAGTCTTTTAACATATTTATAGTTCATTATTACTTCCACCTGCCAGCTTAATAACTGGCATACCCCCCCTTTTTTTAAAGAATTAAGATGTATATGTTAATAACATAAATAAATTTGTGGCTCTACACACACACAAAAAAAACACAAAGTTTAAATATACTCAGTATCTTCAGATGAGACTACAGATTCTACACTTAGCCATATACTTTTGGGTTCAAATTGCTATTAGCTGTATGATTTAAAGAATTTTTAACTTTCTCAACTACAGTCTCTCAATCTGTAAAATGGGGCCAACGAGGCTCCTATCTTGTGTTCCTGCAAGAATTAACATGAATAATATGTAAAACACCCAGGATCACATGTGAATTGCACATGGGAAGCACTCCTGTTAGTCCCTTTCTTCTTTTTAAATGGTTTTAGTAGATGAGATATGAATCTAAGAAAACATTTTTTCCACTCCCAAAGAACACTACCTAAAAACGAGAAATGGTTCTTCATAAGCCAGACCATATTTGTTGAGGTTAGTAGCAGCAATGACTACTGTGAGAACACACTGGATTCTGAGGATTTATTGAAAATGTGTATTATTCAATCCTATAAAACTTACCTGTGGGAACTGATACCTTGCCATTAAACCCTTAATTTATAATTTGTGACTTAATCATAAACCTGAAAAACTTTTAGTGGTTTATAAAAGAACTGCTGATTTATTTTATACATAGTGGGTAGGTATTCACATTTGACACTACTGCCTGAAATTGACAAAAGGATGAGATCAGGATTAAAAATGACACAAAGTTTCAAAAATCAAATTCAGATATAAGATTAGTGTTTTAGCAAGGGCTCCTGGAAGCTATCATATAAGTCATTATGAACTAAGGACAACAGTCACTGAGGCCATAAAACAACAGTGACTAACAACCATAAACAATGTGTACAACTCAGTTAGGTACTCAGATGGGTATAGCACATAACTAGTTTTTAAGGCCAGTTTCAGCTAATTTACCTATGGCACACGGTGCATGCTTCAGAAATCAGTTGAAAGTATGACCAGTAGGTACCTCAACACTTCTGAGCTATATTTATATATAAAGACAGCTCGTATTTATTGAAAATCCGTTTATTTCATTTTGCATTTCCGTTTTTAATAGTGGAGGAAAGGGTGAGTACAGGAAGAGGAGTTTAGGATTTTTAAAAACAGCTAATGACAATTCCTCTTTCTAGATGTGCTACTCAGTTACGGGTTTCCGGATTTGCCAACCACAGTTGCTCCCATTCATTAGGTTGTTTATGATCCAAATTAGTTGTTAGAGTTTTAATGACACTGTTCGACAGATGACTTCCTCTTGAGGAAGGTCCCGGAGGAGGGTCTCGGTTTGCGAAAATAGGAAAGCAAAATGGTGAAAACAAGAGCATGAGTCAAGATTAAGTTTTCCTTTACGTAACTCACCTTCTCCTCCCCCACTATCAATACAAATCGAAACTAAAACCACCGTATTCTTGTCAAGAATCTCATATTAGAAAAACAGTACTGTGCATTTAAATGTTTGCTACTTCTCACAGGATCTAACTAGGAAATAAAATACTTTCTCCGGTGACAGGAATTACTCAGGCAGGCAGATGAAGGCGTTTGAATTTAGCAGTCGAGGGTGCCCTGGCGAGCTTCCTAAACTCGCACCAGTTTCCCCAGGATGCCTAGAAAATTACCCCTCTTCTTCCTTTCTCCTTTTTGAACGAAAGTGTACTAAATTACCTCTTCAGTTAGGTAAGAGCTGACCCCTTCAGGTGTCACTCGGAGGGAGGAGTCAAAGGGAAAGTAGTTGAAGGGGCCGGGGTCGCTGGGCACGGAGATGCTCTCTGGGAGCCCTTACCTCGTCCAGACCCCACAGATGGGAGGGGAATGACTCCCGCGTCCCACCTGAGCCACCCCCTTTCAGCTACCTGTGCTCTAAAACCACGGGGCACTTAAAGACTGAAAAGTAAACAATAACAACCATCAGCACTGACTGACACCGCGGCTTCCGCCGGGCCGCGTCCTCAAGCGTGCCGGCCCTGCCCTCAAGGGAAGAACCCTCCTACCTACAAGGCTGCTGGGGCCTCTCCCAGGGCGCTTCAAATCGTTTGGTTTTGGAATTCTTCCTTACAGTCCCTCGCGTCCGCCCACTATAGGCCCGCTTGGCTGCCTCGGAATTCGCACAGGCGCAGAGAGGAGCGCGCATAGCCTTTGGGGACTGGTAGTTTCTCCAACTCACCTCAGATCCAGAATGGAGAGGAAGGAAGGCACCAAGGACTACAAGGTCCGGTGTCCTCTGAACTAGGTGGGCTATGATCAGGGCGGATAAACCGGGGCTTTTAAACAATAATTTTTAGGGGGCGTGATGGGGGAATCCCTCAGTGCGTCATTGGTCTAGGTGGAGGGGAGGGACTCCGGAAAGCCGCGCTGGTGGTCTCTGCCTGACCCCGCACGCCCGAGCCGAGTATTTTCTTCCCCTACTCCGGCGTTTTCTCGGGGACCTGAGCAGGCCCCACGCCTCCGTGGAAGGCGGAAACAGCTGCGGGGACTGTCTCCTGGCTGAAGGGCCGGATCCTCGCCCGCCATGTCCGAGGGTTTCGAGCTGCAGCCGCAGGACGGCGGCCCTCGGGTGGCCCTCGCTCCCGGGGAGACGGTGATCGGCCGCGGCCCACTGCTGGGAGTAAGTGTGGGAGCGGGCTCGGCCAGACCGGGAGAGCCGCGCGAGGTCCTCGCTGTCTCCCCAGACCTCACTCCCCGACCCTGCCGGATCCCCCACCACGCTGGCCCTGTCTCTGTGAATTTTAGAAGTTCGGGGACAGGCCGTTTTCATTCAACTTTGATCAACTTACAAACATTTCCTTACTTTGCCTTTAAAATTCGCTGATTTGTGTTATTATCTTATCTAAGGGTTGGCCGTATGGTTCAGCAGTCAAATCCAGCCTGTTTTTGTAATGGACCTACAAAATGACTGGCTTTTACATTCTAAAATGTAAAAACAAAGCAGCAATGTCTAGAAAACCCTATTAACCTTTAAGGGAGAATAGTTGCTCCAAGGGTTAAGGATATTGCCTCTTGGGCCGCGAAGCGTAAAATACTTACTTAGTATCTGGCCCTTTAAAGAAAAAGTTTGCCAAACTCTGATCCTCTCTCTTCCAGGCTAATTTCTATTACGCTCCGGCCTGGTCTGCAGGACTGTGAGGGCCTTACCTACTTTTATTGTAATGGTCTTTTTTTTTTTCCAGTAATAGCAGCAGCTGATCCTTTTATGGTGTGTTTCAGGTACTTTACATATATTTTACATATATTGCATATATTTAATCCTTTCAGAACCCTATGAGTTAGGTACACTATTATCCTCATTGTACTGATGAGAAAACTGAGGTTAAGTAAAGGTCCCACATAAGCTTTTGGATGCATAGTGCCACTAAATTATATATTCCCTACCTCTTTGAGAGGTAGAAAATTTGCATTTTCTATTCTGAAATTCTGTGGATTTTATAGATTTCTTCCTAAATATATATGTTATTTACTTAACATTCTACATTCCATATTTTGGTGTTCACTTTGTGCAGCACATTCTGCAGACCCTAGCACTGTGAGGATACCAAGATGAATGAACCGTGGGTCCCTGCCCTCTAGTTTTTACTGGACTGGGAAGACAGACCTGTATCATTGAGCTGACACAAGGGAGTAGGGAGCAGGGAGCGTGGACTGAACTGTTATCCTGGCTAACCTCTAGTGTCTTAAGTTCAACCATTAGTGTTATGGCCCTTCTCAGAGCAGGAAAAGGAGTGGTGGTTCAAGGTTGTGTTTCAGAAATTGGTCCTAAATGTGTGTATATATGTATGTAGTAGGGTTATTGCTGTTTGTGTGTGTGTGTATTTTATTTCGTATTGATAGGCAAGTAGTTATTTAATGTTTAAGTTAGTTTCTCCTTAGTTTATTAACCTAATACAAACATTTAAAGGAACTGCCTGGGAGGTTTCCTTTATTATTATTATTTTTTTTAAGCTAATTTAAAACTTACAGTGTATGCTTCATCTAGTAATCATATACCTGGTAACTAACCAAGATTTTTTTTTTTTTTTTTTTT
>JAQZBX010088431.1:0-12732 GCA_029593785.1 Cabassous unicinctus
CTTAAAATTAAAATAATTCTGTTATTAAAATGTAAATTATATGTCCATAAAATAGGTTATTTTTCTAATCTTGGTTTTCTAACATTTTACCAAAAATTCAGAATCTAACAGTTTATCAGTTTATCACTAGACTAAGTAAAATAGTTATTTCTAAATTAATAAACCTTATTTGTTTACACTGGTAAAAATGAGGAAGTAATTTTAAAGCATTTTGGCTCTTCTGTCTCTTGACAACTCTGCCTCCCGTCGAATCGCAGACATGGAATGCTCATGCCCACAGGCCCTACAGGTGGTCTATTGGTCACGCCCTTAGTTTTCAAATGAGAAAGCTGATGTTCTGGAAAGCCGGGAAGGTCTCTGGGTTCCCTAGAAAAGAACGCAGGTTTTAGTACCTTTCTTTATCACCATGCCTCTAGTGTTCAGCTACCTGTCAGTCTGTGTATTACGGTTTGAGGTATCTGTCTGATGTCATCAACCGGTTTCTAAGCTTCCTTAGGCAGCTTTTATTCTTTGTGTTCTTAAGAGAGCTGTTACTTAACCTGCTTAACAATGAAGAGTTCAGTTAGCATGCACCGCTGGGCTATGGTTTGAGTATGAGTTTTTAACTAGCTTTAATGCCTAGAAGCTCGTAGTGCTTAGATGATAGGAACGATCTTATTTATTTTGAGTTAACCGAAAAACTTTGGACGTAGTTAAGTAACCCTAGAGCTTTAGGTATAGACTGAGGATAACAGGTAGTTGTGGAGCTAGTTAACATAGAATAATAAAGAACAGAAAAGTGTGTGAACAGCATCTGTGCACAAGCTAATTTGGAAAATGTGCGATATCAGGAGAATGACATTAAAGAAAGTCTGTGATTATTAGAAGATAATTACTTTCACAAATCTTAATTGAACATAATTACAGTTCGTTCTTTCTGAGAACTTCATTGCCAAAACAGGAACTGAAAACCTTTGGATCTTGTAAAATAATTCTGTTCCGTGATAGTTGTGTATGTATGTGTGTATGTTTTAGGAATGGCATGAGTCCAGAATGCTAAGAAATAATTTGTAAGTTGATTATTGTCCAAAATTAATTAATAACATTAATATATAATAGGCTTCAGCAATATATAGAAATGTCACGTGATCGATCAACATTTGTTGGGCTCTTGATCTGAATATCAGTAAGTAAGTTGAAACGTTTCCTCTACAATCAAATTAATGAAAGAGAAGATATACGAAAGTAGTAAATGATTCCAGTTGTCACGTAAGTGGAAAATGGTGGAAATACAGGCATCCAGAAGAGGGAATCACTCTGGGTTTGAGTGACTCAAGATGGAGAAGGTGGGAACGGGGTCAGGACTTCTGTGATGAGTCAGCAGTGTTGTGATAAATGTGAAGACGCGGGGTGCCATTCCTATCAGAGGTTCAGGAACAAAGGTCTATGCAAAAGGGTGTCGGATCCAGCAGATCCGTGCAGCTGAGAAGGTTCACGTCACGAGCTCGGTGGAAGCACAATTTGGGAAGCTACCTAAGGAAGTGTTTTGTTTTGTTTTCCCTGTAGCTGGGGATAAAATGACAGACTAAACTGCAGTAGTGCTGGTAGAAATAGAAAGCACGCTGGAGTCACTGAAAGAAACTTTGTGAAGAGATGATGAGGTAACCTAGTAATGATATATTGGAATCTTACGCATAATAGAAAGTTTGTATTTCGAATGCAAATTAAAATAATGACACATTTGACTTTCATCTCCCTGAATCTTATGTCCTCCTGCATACCTGCCTTATAAAACATGCCTGCCTTATTGGAATTGACCTGCATCTAAGACTTCCTCATTGCATTGATATCTTTTGTTCCAGTTGGCAGCACCATTATTCATTGATCCAGTCATCCAATTCAGAAATCTGTGAGGCAGGCTAGACTTCTTTCATTATTTCACCCTCATATCCAGTCAATCACTGAATTCTATTTATGCTGTTTCCTAAATGGCTCCCAACGTAATCCCTTTTCTAATCCGTAAATATTTTCTTTCCTGGATAATGATAGTAACCTTCTAACAGGTCTTATTTACTCTACCCTCCCCACCCCAGTCCATTTTCAAACTGATTTCAGAAATATTTTCCTGACAATATTATTTTACTATAGTGCATTGTTTATGTGAACTCAAAAATCTTCAAAATGGCATTCATGACAGGACTTTTGTCTGCATCTCTAATCTTGCTCCCTAACCTTTCTCCTGTGCTTTTCCTCTAAGTACATAGAAAGGTGCGGAGCTCCTCAAACACACCTTGTCTGCGTATCTTCTCACTCCGGCCTGGGATGTGGCGCCCGTAAACCTGTCTTTCCTTTCCCAGGCAGCCTGACAAACTTTCTACTCCTTCTGAAAGATTTTCTCACCTGGAAGCCTTTTCTGATCCATATCGTTGTAGGAAAAGTTAGGCGCTCCTGTTTTGGTTACTTTCGTTATAATTGTATTGTAACAGTGTGTCCATATTTATTTACCTGGTGTTTTCTTGAGGTCAGGATTTATGCTTTATTTATCTTTGTCCCCATATTTAGTCCCAGACCTTCCAGGTAATGAGATTTCTAAAAATCTGCTAAATGAATTAATAGTTCTTTATAAAAGCTGCAATGCTTACTTTTAATCTTAGTAAGTTTTAAAAATACATAACACTGTTACAAGTACTTCCATTACTTGAATAAGAATAATTCTATTTTAATCCATAGTTGCATTCTCCCTACATGTTTGTTCATTCCTCAATCTTGAGGATTGGGATGGTGGTGCCCACTCTATGTCCAGTTGAGAGGGGGCTTTGATCTCATGGGGTAGATGGGTAGAACTGTCTTGCTTGTAGTTGTAGATACTCTGTTTTTAGGGCTGGGCAATGTCCATCATCATCCTTTTGTTAGTTGTCCTGGGTGAGTCTGATGAATTGGAGGGTAGGTGCTGGCTGCAACTTTGATGAGATTCAGGGCTCAACTGGCCTGTGAACGGCTGGAAAATTTAAGTCTCTGTGACCCATATTTAATGGGTATAGTGCAAATTTAGATTCACATAAAAGCAGCATAAGAGTCATGTGTAGAAAAATTATAAATGAGTCCAACTCTGATACACTGGAGGGATACGTTATCATCTATTACAAGGTAAGGCCCACTGACAGGTGCCAATTCCCTGGGGTTGTCTGCCATGGCTATAGTGTCCAGATGTCTCCAGAGCCCTCAGGAGCCCCCTGCTTGAGGCAGGAAGTAGATGAGTAGGATCTTAAGTTAAGATGTGACCCACCTCATTCAGGATGGGCTTTTTTTTGTTTTGTTTTGTTTTTAGTTCAAATATTTTATTTTACAGATGTGAAAAGAAACTTCTTGACCCATTTCCTACAGGCAATTACTGATAGTATTAAAACTAACAAAATACTTATACTTTTTATTTCAAGGGAGAATTTCTTCAATAGCTTTTATTTTTTATTTTTTATTTTTTTTATTTATTTATTTTTTTTGTAAAATGATATATAATACATATGCATATATGTGCATTTGTTTACATAAATGTTATTTGTTATATATATATGTATACATTTTATAAAGGTGCCTAGATTACCCAAATATTACTCAGAAACTACAGAGATTCCCATGCTCCCCACCGCCCACACCCCCAGCAACACCCCACACAACCATTCCCCATCCGCGTGGTACTATACCACGCGGCAGTGTCACCAGAAGTTCCAAGAGCAGGGATAGGGCAGAATAGGTGTAAAATGGGGCATTTTTGGTACACTGGAATTGTTCTGCATGACATTGCAATGATGGATACAGGCTGTATTAGTCAGGGTTCTCTAGGGAAAAAGAATCAACAGGACATTTCTGTCAATAGTATGAGATTTTACAAGAATCTCTCACATGACCATGGGGATGCACAAGTCCAAGTTCTGCAGGCAGGCTGCAAACCAGGGGCTCCAATGAAAGTCCAATGAAGGTCCTTGATGAGTTTCCGGGAGACGTTGGCTGTCCAAAGACAAGCTGGGAAATTCTCTCTGAATGCTGAAATCACTTCCCCTTTTAAGGAATTCAACTGATGGGATAAAGCATCACTCATTGCTGAGGGCAATCTCCCTGGTTGATATAGATGTAATCAGCCATCTGTGCAGTAAACTCACTGATGACTAAAGCCCATACATGTCCTTGTATTACAATTAGCCCAGTGCTTGCTTGACCAAACAACTGGGCACAATTACCTGGCGGAGTTGACACATTAGCCTAACCATCACACACGACATTATACATTTTGTCAAAATTGTGTGGTGCAAAGTTTAAAACATAATGTAAACTATACACCATGGTTAATAGCAATGCTTCAATATGTGTTCATCAATTGTAACAAATTTACCACAGTAATGAAAGATATTGTTAATGGGGAAAGTGTGGGAGGGGGAGGGGGTGAGGTAAATGGGAATCCTCTTTATTTTGGATGTAACATTTATGTAATCTAAAGCTCCTTTAAAAATAATAATAAAATTTTTAAAACTGCAAAAAAAAAAAAATACATAACACATTTATTCTTTTACTTGTATTATAAATTACCCAATATTTGTTGTAGTATATACCATTTATTGAATGCCTGTTAGATGTCAGGATCCTTGCTAGATACCTTTTAAAATTGTCATACAAAATTTCAGGCTACGCAAAAGTAGAAAAACTAGTGCAATGAACCCCCTGTAAACACATCACCAAATTCAATATGGGCAAGACTTTGCTACTCTTACTTCATCCATCTCTTGTTGTTACTGTTGCTGAGTAGTTTTAATTTAGTCTCATTTCCTTGTACCCCTATGTAATTTAGTATGCATATCTAAAATATAGGGACACTTTCTTGTATAACGACAATACTAGTATCGCATCTAACAATATTAGCAATAATTGCTTGATACTACTACCGTGACTTACTCAGTTTTTCCCAGTTGTCTCAAGAATGTCTTTTTAGAGTTGATTTGATCTTGAGTTAGGCCCACTATTACATGTAGTAGTTATGTCTTCTGAGTCTTAGCATATTTGTTCCTCTTTTATTTTTCCCCATGCCATTAACTGTTGAAGAAATTGAATTAGTTTTCCTATAGAATATCTCATAATCTGGATGTTTTTCTATGCTTCCTCATGGTGTTATTTAACTTGTTCCTCTATTCTTAATATTTCCTGTTATGTTAATTTGAAGATAAGTCTTGGTTAGAGAGTCAGGTTTCAGTTATTTTTGTTACATAGACATTTTCCTCCTTTTGTGTGTGTGTGTAGGGGGGCTGTATCCATGGGGTAGATTCCTAGAAGTGGGATTTCTGGGTAAAAGGTAAAAGAATAAATGCATATGTAATTTTGCTAGATGCTGCCAAATTCTTACCCATGGCAGTTGTTTGATTTTGCATTCCTACACAATTTTTGAGAGTATCCGGCCCCCTACAGCCTTGTCAATAGAGTATACTATCCAACTTAATATAGTATGTTGATTAACTTGGATTTTTACCAGTCTGATGTATGAACTACAGTACTTGCTTTTCTTCTTTTATGAGCAATGTCTATTCTTTGTTTTTTGTTTCAAGGCCAGAAAAAAGAATTTATTGGGAAATGGGGGGAAAGAACAGAGCTTGCTGAGAAATGGGAGAGAAAGATGGAAGTAGGCACTGAGATTTGGTGCAGGCTCCTCTAGGCAGAGAGAGCGAGCTCTGCCTTGTGTGGTCACCTTTTAAGCTATTAATTATTCCTCCCCTTGATAATGCTAAGCGGAGGGGCCCCAGCTGTTATTGGCTACCCCACCAATGGTGGGGGCCAATGGTAAGGACCGTTTGGAATATCTGGGGCCAAGGGGGAGGTCTCAGAAAGAATTAACTGGGACCTCAATGTCAATGTCAGGGTCAAGGTCTCAGTGGCATCTCACAGCCATGTTGTCTGTCAGCCATGTTGTCTGTCGGCCATGTCATGGCTTGTCTTTTCCTCATTTCCCTGTACTAACCTGCCTCAACTACCCCCTCAGAAAGTTCACATCCTTATTCTTAAGGGGATGCGGAGGGGCGATGGTCATTCTTCTGTAGTTACTTCCTACTGGTTAGGGCAGTAGTCCCCACCTTACAGGGCATAAACCTCTCTGACTATTGTACCGAGGTTGAGGAAAGATGAGTCCAACACTGTGGTTGGAATTGGATGAAATCCCCGCATGACTAATAAGACGTTGATTCTATATGAAATAAACTTAATTAGAATTTTGAAGATACATAGCCCCACTAAAAGGATAAAGAAAATGGTGGTAAGTGTGCCCCAAAGGGGGCCAGCTATGACATACTGGACCACAAGAGTGAGAAAGGCCAGGTGCCTTCAAAGACCGCATCTTCTCAAAGTTGATGGGAAACAGCATTCTTCCTTGAGTTCTTTTATGCTGTTGGTTAACTCTAGAGAGAGATTGTGATAGACCTGCTGGGTTTGGGTATAACTGCCAACCCCAGTTCCTACAGCAGTGGTTATGCTTAGGACAGCTAGGAGAGGTATGGAGAGGCACTGCCCTAGAAATAAACTCACAAAGACAGTATAGGCAACAACAAGACAATCATATGGCAAGCAAAATAAAGACAGTACTTAAGAGAGCCATTCTTTTATCTTATAGGCATGTTCATTAACTACTTAGAAAATGAATTAAGTTTACCAGGACTTTTAACATGTTCGATATCCCTCCGCATATGATCTAGAAGAGATATCGTAATCATCAGGCAAATAGGTACAGTACTTAATACTAATCAATGCACAAGTTCCTCTTGGAGCTGCAATTAATAGATCTAAACTCCAGGTGTGCAATACCATACATGTTGTCTTTCCATTGGAATAGGCCATATGCCAATTATGTTTATGTTCTATTTACATTGTTCTGGTAATCATTGTTCCAGTTGGTATGCTCTTCATACAACTAGCTTGCTGCAGCACTGTTGACCCTAGAGAGAAGCTAGGAAGGTAGGCTCCAGTATTTCATTGGCCTGCTGCGTAGTTCCCTTTGACACTATGAAACAGATCCAATCTGGAGACAATATCCATTGTACATCTGGCCATATTGAGCCATCGCCAGCTGCTGCAGGAGTCTGAAACTTCAGTGTACTCTCCATCTACTTCAGAAGCTTGTTTAGAGACGTTGTAAATACTTTTATTGTTTTAGGGGTCAGTGACCAACCTAGCCAATAACTCAAATGGAGAGGCAACATGCAGTGTACTGAAGGTCTGGTTTGAATATACAAGAGAGTTTGATGATATTGAAATCTATCTCTTTTGATTTTTAAATACTTTCTAAACACTTTTAATGCAATGTATAACATATCAAATGAACTTAACTATTTTAGTACTTTGCTTTTTACTTTTACACCTTTACCATGACATTAATTAACAGTTATTTTACTTTAGTAGTACAGGAAAAACTAATTTCTCAACCATTTTATGAAAACTGAAGATTCTATTCTTTGTTAATTGCCTCTTTGTCTGTTTTTCTGTGGAGTTGCTGCTCTTTTTCCTCTTCATTCTTGGAGCACTTTATTTGGGGTATTAGTCCATTGTCTGTTAAGTTGCAAATATTTTTCTTATTATTTATCATCTGACTTTGCTTATGGTATTTTTTACCATGTAAAAGGTTTGGGTTTATGTAGTTTAATGATCAATTTTTCTTTTTTTGTTTCTGGATTTTGAGTCATAGTTAGGAAGGTTCCACTGGTCTCTGTATCTTTTCAAGTGCCAACACTTTTAATTATAGAAACATTATCATATATTTTATTCTTTGGTAGGACTTGCCCACTCCCCTCCCCATTGCTCTTGTTTTACAGGGTTTTCTCGGCCATTCATGCTTGTTTGATTGATTGAAATTTTATTTTACTAATACAGAAATGAATACTTCCATAGAAAATTTATGGCATGGTAATAATGGATAAAAAACATATTAATTGTATTTAAGGTTGTGTTATACCCATGTTTCAACATGAGAGTTAAGTGTAGCAATCTTTTTGCAAGTGACTGAAACAGTTTATAAGGATATATAATTACATGAAAGAGACAAGAGTGTACTTGAAATGTTTGTTTAAGCCAGTGGCTCTCAGAGTGTGACATGTGGGTGTCTGCACCTTGGCAGAAATCAAAGCAGTGGCCCCAGACTGTAATAGTGGCCACTGATGTTTTCATCACCCTGCACTCACAATAAAAATTCCCATTTTCACTCAAAATGTCTTTGATGAAACGGTAAGAAGTATACATTTTATCTCTCAACTGTTGCATACATATCTTCTTTTGTTTTAAAATGGGATGTGTGTATAAAGCTCCACTGCATACCAAAGTATGATAGCTGTGTCATGGCGCACCAGCGTCCTTTGTGTGATTGAGTTGTGAACTGAACTTGCCACTTATTCATGGAACAACATTTTTGTATGAAAGCATGACAGATAATTATGGTTATTCAGACTTTGGTATTTGGCAGACACTTTTCTCAAAAAAAAAAAAAAAAATTAACAAAGGGAGTCTTTCACTTCAAGGAAAAGAGCTGACAGAATTTGTTGCCAATGATAAAATTTGAACTTTCAGGTGAAAAGAATTTTGGAAAACTGATATCCCATTAACTTCCCAATACTTAAAGACTTTTATGATGCAATCCGTTATTAACAAACGTGTCAACAGTTGGAGAACCTGTGAAACCCAGTGAACCAATATTTTCTAAGTGATTAATAATTTACATTACAAAATTATGGATGGGCAAAAGATCCATTCAGAGTAGAAGATAAACTGATGTATTTTAATCTGAGTAAGAAAAGTTTATTAGTCTGGTGTCAGATTCCACATTGCAACAAACTTAAAAGCTGCCATTTGTCAAGTTTTGGTGTAATATCAAAGAATGTCCAAAATTATCTGAAAAATAGCCTTTGCCAACTACATATCTCTCTGCAAAGCTGGATTTTCTTCATATAGTTCAGTTACAGTAATAAGCAACAGATTGAATGCAGAACCAAATATAAGAATCCAGTTCTTTTTAATCAAGCCAGATATTTGCACAAATGTGAAAATGCTACTCTTTTCACTGTTTTGTTGTTGTCGTTTGGAAATAACAGTTTCCAAAAAAATTCATTTGTGTTAACATGTAGTAGGTTTGCTATTTTTATTTTTAAATACATTAAATATGTATTTTAAAATTCTATTTAATTTCTTATATGGTAAATATTGATAGATATTCCCCATAAACAAAAGATCTTAGGGTCCTCAGTAATTTTTAAGAATGTAATGGCGGGGGGGTCAGTCTTAATATAAAATGTTGATTTAAATGAACATAACAATTCATGGTTTGATTCTGATTTAAATAGGTTTTGAGGCTACCTGTGTCCATCAAGCACCGTCTTGTAAATCCTCTGTTGATAGACTTAGGGATTGGTAAAATAAAGCAGAAATAAAAGTACATGAGAATTCACTATGCAGATCAGATTTTCTATTCCAGGCAAAATTTAAAGCACAACTATTCTTTTCAGAATCAAGAATAAAAACTCTTACTCTTCTTTCACATTTTATTAAACAGAAATTTAATTCAATGTAAAATCAAACATACTTTAATTTGCTCAGTTGTGTTCCTGGGAGGCTATGTGAAAAGTACTTTCTCGGTTTAAATGAAGTGGTGTGAGCACTTGTTATTTCAGGGCATGCTGAATTCAATTTAGCACAGGGAGAGACATACAACCCTTGCTTTCGCCGCAGTCTTGTGAGGCACGGATTCACTTTTATTCCATTATTCATGAACACATTTTTATCATTCACGAGTATATCAATCCATTTATCCCATAATTCTTTTTGTATTTCAGGAAAACATTTTTACATAAGATATAAACAAATAACTATTATGCAGTATAGTCATTATTAAAGTGGAGAGCATCTTCATAATTCTAGTTAGTGGGAGCTTTTTCTCTTAATTGGGATGTCTCAAAAGTAGAGTACACACACACTGAATCCATCTTTTATTAAGGACTCCAGTCTTTAGCATTATGTAAGATGGGAACGTGAGAGGAATCAAAGTGCAGTCTTTACACCTCGAGGAGGTTGCAATCTGCCTGGAAAGAAAAATAAGTGTATTTGGGTCAGGAAAGAAACAAAGAAAGCAGAGTTTTGAAAAGCTTTATCAAAACATAGAATATTTTTTGTTTTTGTTTTGTTGCTGGAGGCCTATCTTCCAGTGGAAAAAGTGTTGATCTTTTCTGTTGCTTTTAGAGTCACTTGTGGCACTTAGTGATTGATTTAAATTTTTGCAAGTACGTAGTCTTTAATTATCACTTAAAGGGTAGTAGAGATAAATAAATGATTTTGGTGTTTTACCTTAAGTCACTGCAGGAGTGGGCAGTAGAACTACAGTCTTCAGAATTCCAGTTATTTTTGACTACTCGGTGTCTAAAGAAGTGTTGGTTTTCTAATACTTATACTAAATACTAATAATATGCTTGGTAAATTTCTAGAAATAAAATATATTTAATATATGTATTTTTTATTCAGCTCTAAACTGAGCCAGTAGCCTGTATTTTGTTGATCATTGTGTTTTGAAAGACCTGGAGATTACCCTGTAATTCTGTATTCCACTAGAAAAACATAAAGGCCTTTTGATTTTATTATAATTGAGATTGTAGATGCTAAGTACAGAGGCTTGCTTTAAAACTCGACTTTTTCCTCAAATATCAACATAACCATATTCAAAGCATATTTATTTCTCAAAAAAGACTGGTAGCTATTGACCATCTATTAAGTAATATTAGAATATTATATAACTGTAATTGTCTCTCTTGAGAGTTTTACTTTCTAAAACTTCAAATTTTAATTTCTTAAAATCTAATTGGATATAATTTTAATAGGTAAAGCTTTCTAAACTTCAAGGCGAGGTTTTATTATTACACAGTATAGAAGCTTTAAAAATTGGTTGTGTATACACTTTGGATGGATTGTATGCTTTATTAATATGTGCCAATAAAGTTGATTGTTTAAAAGTTGTTTGTGTATAAGAAGGCATTCTTAGCACTTTTCTGGGACCTGGAGTGAGATCTTACAATTAGTGGTAGAAAAGTGTTAATAGGGAAACCTTGAGTTAGGTGGTTGTTATGGACTTGTATTATGAGCAGCTATAGTTCCCTCTTCATTTTCTTGGGTTTTAGCCCAAAATTTTAATAGCTTATTCAACAAGTATATTCTATAGTTCTGCATCTCTAAAGAAAATGCTTGGAGCCTTTGTTCCTCAAGGTTTGTATTTCAGCATTCAGTATATTATTGATTTCTAGGAGAGTAGTACATATTATGGGAAATTGCAGGTACCGTTTGTTTTAAGACATAAATAAACAAATGGGAAAAAGTGAATGTTTGTCACATAGGGAAGCCAGCAGTTAAACAGAAGGCAGTGCATTGGCGTTCAGGACTGTTCTGGTGTTTCTCAGCAAGGATGCAGAGAGCTTTGCCCTAAGTCCGCAGGATGCTCTTGTCCTGTCCAAGGAAGAAGAGAGGAATGGAGGGACCTGAACCCAGGCCCATTCAATTCGGCTCACCTGTACCATGCTGAGATGTTCATCGGTGTTGTGTTAGCTATTGAGCCTGCTTTTTAAGGGTAATGTCACGTTACAGTGTATTTTCAATTGCTATGAGAGAGAAAGGAAATGTGAGTCTTAAGAGGAATAGGTTTAAATTCAGATGAGAGATTGGGAGTTGGCAGCAAAGGAGGGAGACCAAAGGAGTCGGTATTTGAGTAGTTCTTAAAGGAAGAATGGGTAAGATTTTAGTGAGATTAAAAGGGAAGGCAGATGCCCAGGAAACACTGGTTCAAATATATCTAAATTCCACAAAGCATGGGAATGACCTGCTCTGGTACAACTGCTGACTACCTTTTAAATTTACATGTGAATCTAGCTTTATCGAGTTGTGCTATTCTGTGGCATTACATGCAGTATGGAAAAGGAGGTGTTTTCTTGGCTACTTGCCTCTGGAAGACACTGGGGCATGAATATGGTTTTAGATCTACTTCCAGTTTAAAAAAATTAATTAGTAGTACATTAATGGAATGGTTTAAAGACTATCCGATGCAACAAAAGAAAAAATAGATAAATGGGACCTCCTCAAAATTAAACACTTTTGCACCTCACAGGACTTTGTCAGAAGGGTGAAAAGGCAGCCAACTCAATGGGAAAAAATATTTGGAAATCACATATCTGATAAGGGTTTAATATCCAGGATATATAAAGAGATGTTACAACTAAACAATAAAAAGACTAACGACCCAATTAAAAAATGGGCGAAAGACTTGAATAGAAATGTCTCGAAAGAAGAAATACAAATGGCAAAAAAGCACATGAAGAAATGCTCAACATCACTCATGATTAGGGAAATGCAAATCAAAACTACAATGAGATATCATTTCACACCTATCAGAATGGCCACTATTAAAAAGACAGAGAACTACAAGTGCTGGAAAGGATGTGGAGAGATAAGAATACTTCTTCACTGTTGGTGGGAATGCAGAATGGTACAACCACTATGGAGGACTTTTTGGCAGTTCCTAAAGAAGTTGAATATAGACTTGCCACGTGACCCTGCAATACCACTACTGGGTATATACCCAGAAGAACTGAGAGCAGTGACACGAACAGACATCTGCACACCGATGTTCATAGCAACATTATTCACCATTGCCAAAAGTTGGAAACAACCCAGGTGTCCATCAGCAGATGAATGGATAAACAAACT
>JAQZBX010088432.1:0-12746 GCA_029593785.1 Cabassous unicinctus
CAGTGAACAAAACCAGAAACAATTAGAGCATCATGCAAATCAATTTCTGCATTTCCAATGTAGTATTTGACCTGTAGCAAAGATAGGCTGGAAGATAGGAGAAAAGCAAAGTGTTTATTAGCTTACCCAAACTCATTTTAAAGTTTACAGCTTCAGGTATTCAAGGAAAATCAGTCTTCATTATGTAAAATTTTTTGGGTGGCGAGGGAGAGATAACTAGTTTAATATTATGTAACAGAACCTTTTATACTTCTCTTCAACATACAAATTCCATTTGGTAGTAAGTAACATGCTGAGTTAGCTCAAATAGCAAAAATGCCTTCTCTCATTTTCTATGAAAATCTTACATTTCTGGATGAGAGAAATAAATATATTTAGTTTGAAACCCATTTTCAAAACATGGCATTTAAGCATGCCAATTTCATGACAGCTGAGAAAAACTAGTGTGACACTTAAATCTCATAAAGTGAATCTACTCTGCCTTTAATACATGAGAATACCAGTATTGGAAATACCTGATCTACTTCTCTTTAGCCAAATACTAAGAAAATACTGCTGTAATTTTGACTCTCCTGGTTCCCTCTGAATATTTGATCAAAAACTGTCATTATACTTTTTATTTTTAGCTCCTTTCTAATGAAGTTCATGAAGAGTCTGAGTATGGGCTTCTTTTATTTCATATCATAGGTCATGTCTTTCTGCACATATTGGGAAGATAGTATACTTATCCAACAGGGGAGTAAGTATATCTTCTTTCTACAAAGCTTGCTCTTTAATAGTGATTTTAAATTACACTTTCAGAATTTTTTTGTAAGTGTAAGAAACCAATGAAAAAGTCCACTTTTCACATGCACAAGACTGCTTAAGTCATAATAATCCCCTGAATGATTTTTGATAGTTTACAAAGTGTTTTCACACATAAGTTGTACTAAAACTCAACATAAGGTGGTGGTGGTTTGCATTTTTCAGGTGAAGAAGTTGAGATACTCAGAGTTTATGTATTTTTTCTTTCACACAACTGGTAGGTGATATTGTTGTCAGACTGGAAACCAAAGATCTTCACTCTAAATCCAATGTTGTTTTTAGCTCAAGTGATTTTCATGTAGAATAGTCAAAGAAATTTCACTATATATATAAACAAATTATATGAAAGTTCAAAGATGCAGAGTTGTCAGGATAATGTATGAGGATTAATTTCTGCTCTTAGCAAACGATCTCTACTCAGTTTATGAAATGTTAATTTTAAAAATTCTATTTTAATGTGGGTAAACATTTAGTGCAGTAATAAATATTTTTTTATTTTTTAAAATGTGGAAAAATAGATGCCTCTACAAGTATAATGGGGAACTTTAATACACTGTTATCACCATTAGAATATCTTGACAGAATCAATAAAGAAAGAAAAGCTCTGAATAATACATTAGAGGATCTGGAACTACTAATAGACATATACAAAACACTACACCAAAATACATTGGGATATACATTCTTCTTGAGTGCACATGGATCATTCTCCTGGGTAGACCACATGCTAGGTCACAGCACAACTCTCAAAGAATTCAGAAAGATTGAGATTATGCAAAGTAATTTCTCTGACCACAATGGAAAGAAAATAAAAATCAGTAAGGGCCAGAGAACCAGATTAGGTGGCACAAATATATGGAAGTTAAACAACACACCTTAGACAAACAGTGGGTGAAGGACGAAATCACAAAAGAAATCAGTAACTGCCTTGAAACGAATGAAAATGACAACACAAGATATCAAAACCTATGGGATGCAGTAAAGCTGTACTGAGAGGGAAATTCATAGCCATAAAAGCATATGTGAAACGAGAAGAAAGAGCTAAAATCGAAGCTTACCTGGAGGAATTGGAAAAGCAACAACAAACTAGCCCCAGAGGAAGTAGAAAGAAGAAAATAACAAAGATTACAGCAGAGCTAAATGAAATAGAAAATAAGAAAGCACTAAAAAAAAAATAATAAAACCAAAAGCTGGTTCTTTGAGAAGATCAATAAAATTGACAACCCTTAGCCAGACTAACAAAGAAAAAACAAAGATGCAAATACACAAAATAAGTAATGGGGAAGGGGATATCACCAGTGACCCCACAGAAATACTATCATAAGAGGATACTTTGAAAAATTATATGCCAAAAAGAAGCATAACTTAGAGGAAATGAACAAATTCCTAGAAACTCACAAGCAGCCTACATTGACGAAAAAAGAAATTGATGAACTCAACAGTCCAATTACAAGTAAAGATATAGACTCATTCATCAAAAACCTCCCAACTAAGAAGTGCCCAGGACCAGACAGCTTCACAGGTGAATACTACTAAACATTCTGGAAAGGACTAACACCAATCCTGCTTAACTTCAACCAAAAATAGAAGTAGAAGGAACATTGCCTAACTCATTCTATGATGCCAACATTACCCTAATACCAAAGCCAAACAAAGATGCCACAAGAATGGAAAATTACAGACCAATTTCTCTAATGAACCTAGATGCTAAAATCCTCAACAAAATACTTCCTAATCACATTCAACAACACATCAAACAAATTATACATCATGACCAAGTGGGTTACATCCCAGGTATGCAAGGATGGCTCAAAATAAGAAAATCAATTAATGTAATGCACCACATAAACAGATTAAAAGGAAAAAAATCACATGATAATCTCTGTAAATGCAGAAAAAGCATTCAACAAAATACACACCGTTTCCTGATAAAAATACTGGAAAAGATAGGAATAGAAGGAAACTTTCTGAATATGATAAAGGGTATATATGAAAAACCCACAGCTAAAATCATCTTCACTGGTGAAATCCTAAATATTTTCCCTCTAAGATTGGGAACAAGAGAAGGATGCCCACTATCACCTCTCTTATTTAACATTGTGTTAGAAGTACTTTCTCAAGCACTGAGGCAAGAAAGACATAAAAGGCATCCAAATTGGAAAGGAAGAAGTAAAAATTTCACTATTTGCAGATGATATGATCCTATACATAGAAAGCCCTGAGAAATAAACAACAAAGCTTCTAGAACTTAAATGAGTTCAGTAAAGTCGCAGACTATAAAATCAGTGCTCAAAAATCAGTAGCATTTCTATACACCAATAATGAGCAATCTGAGGAGGAAATAAAGAAAAAAAATACCATTTACAGTAGTAACTAAAAGAATCAAATACCTAGGAATAAATTTAACTAAAGGTATAAAAGGACTTATATACAGAAAACTTCACAACACTGTTAAAACAAATCAAAGAAGACTTATATAAATGGAAGAATATTGCCTGTTCATGGATAGAAAGATTAAACCTCATCAAGATGTCTATACTACCCAAACTAATCTACGGATTTAATGCAATCCCAATAAAAATCAACACAGCATTTTTTATTGAATTGTAATAACTAACTGTGAAATTTATTTGGAAGGGCAAGAGACTCCGAAGTAATCGAAGTCCCTGACTTTAAAACATACTACAAAGCTGCACTAGTCAAAAATGCATGGTATTAGCACAAGGATAGAAAGAGGAACCAATGGAACTGAAATGAGAGTTCTAATATAGATCAACACATATGCAGTTATCTGATATTCGACAAGTTCACCAATCCCACTCAACTGGGAGAGAATGGTCTCTTCAACAAATGGTTCTTGGAGAACTGGATTTCCATATCCAAAAGAATGAGAGAGGAACACCATCTCACACCTTATACAAAAATCAACTCAAGATGGATCAAAGATCTAAATATAAGAACCAAGACCATAAAGACCTTGGAAGATAATGTAGGGAAGCATGTACAGGACCTTGTAATAGGAAATGGTTTTATGAACTTCACACCCAAAGCATGAGCAACAAAAGAAAAAAAATAGATAAATGGGATCTCCTCAAAATTAAAAACTATTTCACTTCAAAGGAGGTTATCAAGAAAGTAAAAACGCACCTTACCCAATGGGAAAAAATATTTGGTAACCATATATCTAATAGGGGCCTTAATAGCCAGCATATATAAAGAAACCTTACACCTCAATAGTATAAACAACCCACTTAAAAAATGGTCAAGGGACTTGAAAAGACACTTCTTCAAGGAAGAAATACAAATGGCTAAAAAGCACATGAAAAGATACTCAGCATCACTAGCTATTAAGGAAATGCAAATCAAAACTACAATTAGATACTATCTTACACCCAATAGAATGGCGGCTATTGAAAAAACGGGACTACAGCTATTGGAGAGGATAGTGAGGAATGGAAATCCTCATCCACTGTTGGTGGGAATGTAGAATGGTCCAGCCATTGTGGAGGACAGTTTGGCAGCTCCTCAAAAATCTACCTATACATCTGCATTATCCAGCAATTCCAGTGCTGGGTATATGCCCAGAGGAATTGAAAACAAGGACACAAACAGATATATATTCACTAATGTTCGCAGAGGCATTATTCACTAATGCCAAAAGTTGGAATCAACCCAAATGCCCACCAACAGATGGATGAATAAGCAAAATGTGGTACATATATACAATGGAATATTACTCAGCTGTAAGAAGGAGTACAGTGCTAACATATGGGATAGCTTGGATAAATCTTGAGGACCTTATATTGAGTGAAGCAAGCTAGGCATTGAAGGACAAATATTACATGACCTCACTGATATGAATTAAGCAAATTGAGCAGACTCAGAGAGCTATGTTCTGGAAGATAGGATTATAGGAAATATAGAGGGAGAAGGTTGTAAGCCAATGTCCATACGGGCATAATCTGCGATAAGGTAGAACTGGGTATTGGGCATTGAAGGAATATTATAGGAGTACAGTGAAAGATTCGGGTAGTGGTGCAGATTTGACAGCTGAGTAGAGTGGGGAGGGTGGCTTGGAATGTCCTTGGAACTGGGGGGAGGGTTGTGAAGGACCAGGTGAACATTAGAGATTGGTGGGTATGTGGTTGAAAGTAAAATATTGGGAACACTCTTATGGCAATATGACAAGGAAGGACTACTGGTTTAGGGTGTTGGACCAGGGGGGCATTTGGGGCAGGGCACACCTGGGGCAGGTTTTTAGGGAGTATGTGAGCGATCATTTTGTCCTATGTGTTGTATCAGTGGGTGGAGACCCACATAATGAGTGGGAAGGAGTTGGACTCCCATCCTGCAGAGGACTGATATGTTCTCAGAGGGGCACAAGTCTCTCAAGAGCATGGGTGGTTCCTAATAGGGGAGGAGAAACCACTCTGTCACAACCTCAGTGTTGTTGCAAGTAACTATGAATCTTGTCATCCAAGGAGTGAAGCTGGGTGGCCACCATGTGCCCTGAGGGGAGGGGAGGAAGGAATAGAATAGATGGAACAGGGGGTATTTAGTGGGCAGTGTAATTGTCCTACGTGATCTTACAATGATGGACAGAGGCCATGTTAAATATCATCAAAATTTATAAGAATACAGTTTAAAATGTAAACCATAATGTAAACCAATGATTATGGTTAGTAGGTGTTTCACTGTTTGTATATCAGTTTTAACCATGTACCATGCACATATAAAATGGCATTAATATGAGAATGGGGAAAAGTGGGAGGATGTTGGGTATATGGGAGTCCCCTGTATTCTGTATGTGGCTTTACTATGACCAAAAATTTCTTTGAAAACAAAATGAAAAAAGTAAGATACTGAGGAATAAATGGAAGAAAATGTCACTGTATATACAGAACAGATAGTACAGTGATGAAAGACAAAATTTCAAAAACAATTGTTTTAAATATTTTTCATTATTTTTAATATCCCAATTTTAAAAATATGGTATTTTTAATTTTTAAAATTATGTATTTTATTTCTTATATTCAAACCTGTCATTATTTCATTTTCCTACTAATTGTATTTGGCTATTTTATTGGCTTCATTTTTGAAGAAGCTGTGGATCACAGAGGGTTACAACTGGGGTAGGGGAGGATCATTGGTGTTGGGTGTCAGTGATGGGGGATACATAGGAGGAAGTTCACCTGGACATTTAAGGTATGTTATATAAATGCTTTCAAATGTTCAAGGGGCATTGTCACCACAATACCCAAGAGACTGTTGGATTTCCATCCTGGGAGAGCTCTGCCGTGTTCTCCAATGGAGAAGCAACAGTCCCCCAAGTGCAGGGGAAATGACTGGTGAAGGAGGATGGTCCATTGATAGAACCTTGATATTGATGATGATGCTTGTGACCCTTTGCTTTTGAAATTGAAACTTAGCATAGTGTTTTGGGGTGCCTAAGAGTTGTCTCTTGAGAGCCTCTTTTTGCTCAAATGTGGCCTCTCTCAAAGCCAAAGTCAGGAAATAAGTGCATTACCTTCCCGCCAGTGTGGAACCTGACTCCCGGGGATGAGCTTCCCTGGCACTGGGGGATTACTACCAACCATCATCTGAAATGCAACTGGAAAAAGATATTGAATAAAAAGGGAAAAGTTAAAGTCAAATGAGTTTATATGGCTAAGAGACCTCAAAGTGAGTCGGGAGATCATCCCAGAGGTAACACTCATGCACTCCCAGCAGGACCTCATAGACTGCCAAAGGGGATACTACCTCAAATAGTGGGGCACCTGAGAGCTCTGGGGACACCCAGATCCTATGGTCAGGGTAGATAGCTCTGGAGTTTGGTGCCTTGCCAGTGGGCCCTACTTTGGAGTTTGTGCTCCTGAGAATGATAGAGGTGGACTCAGTTATGGCTTCCCTCCATATGGATCATCTGTCCTTACTATTTGAACCTATTCTTGGTGCTGGAGTTGGAAGGTTTACATCCACGAGACTTGAATCTTTGGGTTGTCCGTGTGCCGGCTGGGCACTGAGCCTCAGTGGAGTTGCACTATCTACTCTCCAGTTCATTGGACTCACCCAGGACAACTAACAAGGAGGTGAGGATTGGCAACCATCATAGCAAGGAAATGAGAGAGTGTTCAACTGCAAGCAAGAGAGGCCCATCCACTGGGTGTAAGGGATCGAAGCTGCCTCTCAATTAGGGGTGGAGTGGACATCACTATCCCAGAATCTTCAGGATTGAGGAATGAACTAGGGATTCACTAGAGTGGACTAGGGATTCACTAGAGTGGACTTATTGGTATTCTATAAACTTATTGTTATTCTAGCAATGGAGGAAATTATAATATTGATGGGAGGCAGTGGCCACTGGATTCTCTGGGAGCAGGGAGAGGGATAAACAGGTATAATATGAGGATTTTTTTGGGATTTGGGAATCACCCTGAATGGCATTGTAATAACAGATATAGGCCATTATGTATCTTCCTATAACCTACAGAATTGTGTGGGAGAGAATGTAAACTACAATGTAAAGTATACTCCATGCTCAGTGGCAGTGCCCCAAAGTGCATTTATCAATTGCAAGGGAGCCTCAACAAGATTAAGTGCTGGCCTCTCATCAAATACCATGGAGGCAAGAAGAAAGTGGTATGCTGTACTTAAGGTACTGAAAGAGAAAAACTGCTTGCCACAAATTCTGTATCTGTCAGAACTGACCTTCAAAACTTAGGGTGATTTTTAAGGTTTTCTCAGACAAACAAAACTGAGAGAGTATGTTACCAAAACACCAGAATTAGAAGAGATACAAAATAGAGTGCTGCAGCCTGAATGGAAAACAAGGGCAAGAGACTTGGAGAAGAGTGTAGAAATGAAGATTATTAGGAAGAGTAAAGGGTAAAAAGACAGATAATAGTAAGATATGACAATGGAAAGCCAAAGGTCAAAATGGATGAAATGATTAATGCTTTTAAAGTTAATAACATAGAATGTTAATGGCTTGAACTCCCCAACTAAAAAGCCATAGACTGATAGAATGGATAAAAAAACGAGCCATTTATATGCTGCCTACGAAAGACTCACCTCAGACAAAGACACAACCAGGTTGAAAGTGAAAGATTGGAAAAAGATATTCCACGCAAACAGTAACCAAAAAAAGAACTGGAGTAACAATACGAATATCGGGCAAAATAGATTTTAAATGCAAAACTGTCCTAATGGTTGAAGAAGGGCATTATATATTTATAAAAGGGGCAATTCTCCTAGAAGAAATAAATATAATAAATATTTATGCACATAAGCTGCATGTCCTAAGACATATGAGGCACACACTGGCAAAACCAAAGAGGGAAATAGATGTCTCTACAGTAATAGTTGGAGACTTCAATGCACCACTCTCAGTATTGGATGGAACATCTGAACAGAGGATAAGTAAAGAAACAGAGTAGAAAGAAAAAGAAACAGTGCTTGAATAATATGATAAATTAGCTAGACCTAAGAGACATTTATAGAGCATTACACCCCAAAACAGCAGGATATGCAATATTTTCTTGCACTCAATGGGTCCTTCTCCAGGATAGATCATATGTTAGATCACATGACAGGTCTTAATAAATTAAAAAAGATTGAAATTATACAAAACACTTCTCTGATCATAACAGAATGAAGCTGGAAATCAATAATGGATGGAAAAGGGGAAAATGAAAAAAATATATTGAGATTAAAGAACATACTCCTAAATAATCAGTGGGTCAAAGAAGAAATTGCAAGAGAATTCAGTAAATATCTTGCAGTGAAGGAACATGAGAATGCAACATATCAGAATCTATGGGACACTGAAAAGACAGTGCTGAGAGGGAAGTTTATAGCCACCAATGCTTACATTAAATAAGAAGAAAGTGCTTATTTGAAGATCTAACTGCACGTGTTGAAGAACTAGAAAAAGAACAGCAAGGTAATCCCTAATCAAGCCAAAAGAAAGAAATATTGAAGATCAGAGCAGAAATAAATGAAATCAAGAACATAAAAATAGAGAAAAGCAACAAAACCAAAAGTCAGTTCTTTGAGAAGATTAACTAAATTGATAAACGCTGAGGTAGACCAACAAAGAAAAAAAGAGAAGACAGAAAGAAAGAAAATCGGGGGAATTTCATTTATAATAGCAACAAGAATAATCAAATATTTAGGAATAAATTTAACCAAGGATCTAAAGGACCTGTTTTCAGAAAACTACAAAGCATTGTCAAAGGAAACTGTAGAAGACTTAAATGGAAGGACATTCTTTGTTCATTTGACTGGAAGACTAAATATGGTTAAGATGTCAATTCTATCCAAACTGATTTACAGATTCAACAAAATACCAATAAATATCCCAATAGCCTTTTTTGTTAAATGGAAATTCCAATTATCAAATTTATTTGGAATGGTAAGGGGCCCCGAATTCCCAATAATGTCTTATTAAAGAAGAATGAAGTTGGAGGACTCTGACTTCATGACTTTAAAGTATCTTACTTAGCTACAGAGGTTAAAAAAAAAAGTATCATATTGGAATATAGACAGATTGTCCAATGGAACAGAATCAAGAACTCAGAAATAGACCCTCGCATCTACAGTCAATTGATTTTTCATGAGGCTGTCAAGCCCACCCAGCTGGGCCAGAACAGTCTATTCAACAAATGGTGCTGGTAGAACTGGATAGCCATATCCAAAGGAAAGAAAGAAGACCCCTATCTCATATCTTATAAAAAATTACCTCAAAATAGATCAAAGACCTAAATATAAAATCAACAAACGTAAATTCCTAGAAGAAAATGTAGGAAAATATTTTCAAGATCTTTTGGTAGGTAGTCGTTTCTTGGACCTTACACCCAAAGCAAGAGCTAGGAAAAAAAAATAGATAAACGGGACCCCCTCAAAATTAAATGCTTTTGTACCTCAGAGAACTGTTTCAAAAGGGTGAAAAGACGGCCTATTCAATGGGAGAAAATATTTGGAAATCACTTATATGTTAAGGGTTTCATTTCCATGATGTAAAGAGATTCTACAACTCAACAATACAAAGAGAAACTCCCCTATTAAAAATGGGCAAAAGACTTGAATAGACAGTTGTCCAAAGAAGAAATAAAAAATGGTGAAAGGAACTCATGAAAAAATGTTCAGCATCACTAGAATTTAGGGAAATGCAAATCAAAACTACAATGAGATATTTCACACCTATTAGAATGGTCACTATTAAAAAATCAGAAACTATAAGTGTTAGAGAGGCTGTGGAGAGATAGGTACCCTTATTCACTATTGGTGGGAATGTAGAATGATCCAGCCAATGTGGAGAATTGTTTGGCAGTTCCTAGGGAATTTGAATATAGACTTGCCATGTGACCCGGCAAAACCACTACTAGGTATATCCCCAGAAGACCTGAGAGCAGTGATACAAATAGACATCTGCACACTGCTTACAATGGTGTTATTCACAATTCTGAAAAGATGGGAAACAACCCAGATGTCCATCAATACTGTATGATTGCATTGTTATGAACTAAATATATTGTATAAACTCATGGAGTTAACAACTAGCATATAGTTCACCAGAAAATAGAATGAAATAGTGGAAATCTGAGGGTGAATCAGTGCAGAATTGGTAAAAAGGTTGTCAGTCTTTGAAAATGAATAGAAAGTGGTGAAAGCACATCATAGTGTTTTTAATTAGCATAACTATTACATTGGTGTGCCAGTGGTTGAAAGGGAAACTCTAAGGAAATATATATTACTAGAAGGAAAGCTACAGAATGTAATGTGGGACTGAAAACTCATGTGAAATAAGAATATGGGTAATATTGCATCCATAAACCTTTTTTACAAAATATAAATGCAAATAAATTAGAGAGATGGCAGGGGAAATGTAGAGAAATTGAGAGGTGATTAGTTTTTTTTTTATTATTGGAATAATGAAAATGCTTTAATAATGATTGAGGTGATGAATACCCAACTATGTGATTATACAAAATACCATTGATTGTACATTTTGGATTTATGCTTTATTAATATGTATCAAGTTTGATATGTATAAAAATATATTTATGTATCTATGTTTTCGAAACATGAGTTTTTAAAAATGTTTAATCAGTGTACTATTTTAAATTAAAAACAACTTTAATATGAAAAAATTATATAAATCATTCATTTAGTGTTCTGTTAAAAAATAGGTTCAACAAGTAAGGTTGAGGGTGGGGAACAAAGTATCTCATTTCCTTGTTCTCACAGCATAAGCTATATTTTCTCTTTCATGTTTCTTTCACTTTGAGACTGTTAATAGCAATTGATATTTAGACTAATAATGAAAAGTGTTTCTTGCATATCATACAAGATTTCCATACACTGTCCCACTACAACACCTTACAATGTTGTGACACATTTATTAGAAATGATGAAAGAATGTCGTCATAATATTTCTGTGATTTATAGTCAATAGCTTATATTTGGTGTATTTTCCCACAAACCATCCTGTTATTAACAACATGTATTAGTGTTGTATATAGGTTATAGTTCATGAGACAATATCATATTTGTACTGTTCACCACAGTCCATCATTCACCATGGGGTTCACTGGGTTATATGGTACCCTCCTTTGTATAATCCATCCAAAGTGAACAGTCAATTGCTTTCACTTTAATCCAGAGTTGTGCTGTCATCAGTTCACTCCATTTCAGAATTACTCCAAAAGAAACAGTCCCATACCCCTTATATGCCCCCATTTTTAACCCTTGACAATGTTATAAAATCTTCTTGGCCATTGTTGTTAAAATATTACAAAATTACTCTTACTGTTGTCTATATGTTACATTAGTTGTATTTTCCCCATGTGTTTCAATATTCTTAGCAACTTTTAATAGAGTAACATTCTTATATTTGTAATATTAACCACAATCATCATCCATCATCCATCATCCATCACTGAAATCACTATGTTATACAGTCCCTAGATTATACTGTAGCATTCTTAGGTTACTCCTTTCACTCACATTTACATTTATAAATTGGCAGTGTTAGTTATACTCACTATATTGTATTACCATCAATTGAATCCATTTCTACATAATTACAGCCTACCTTATTAATTACATTCTACAAACATTCAGAGTCAGCTCCCCTTCTCAACCCTTATTCTCTCCTAGTACCTGTATTTTGTAGTTTAACTCCATGAGTTTACTCATCATATTTAGTTCATATTAGTAAGACATACAGTATATGTCCTTTTGTGTCTAGCTTACTTCACTCAACATAATGTCCTCAAGGTTCATCCATGTTGTCCTATGCATCCTGTCTCCATTTCTCCTTACAGCTGAATGTATATACCATCGTATGTATATACCACATTTTGTTATTAGTTCATTAGTTGATGGACATGGATTGATTTCATCTTTTAGCAATTGTGAATAATGCCACTATAAATATTGGTATGCAAATGTCTGTTCATGCCCTTTATATCAGTTCTTCTGAATATATTCATAGAAATGGGATTGCAGGACCATATGTCAGTTCAATATTTAGCTTCTTGAGGAAGTGTCAAACTGACTTCCACAGAGACTCCACAATTTTATGTTCCCCCAAACAGTGAAGGAGTATTTCTATTTCTCCACATCCTCTCTAGAACTTGTCGTTTTCTGTCTTTTTAATAATGGGCAGTCTGTAAGTAATGAAATGGTAGATCTTTGTAGTTTTAATCTGCATTTCCCTAATAGTGATGTGAGCATTGTTCTATTTACCTTTTGGCCATTTTTATTTCTTCTGTGGAAAAATGTTCAATTATTTGCCTATTTTTAAACTGGGTTGCTTTTCGTTTTTCCTTTTGGTATATATTAATCTTTATTTTAGATATACTTTAGATTACAGAAAAGGTCCAGGGGAAATATAAGGGATTCCTATATGACATCTCCCTTGTCCTTTTTTTTTTTTT
>JAQZBX010088433.1:0-12746 GCA_029593785.1 Cabassous unicinctus
GGCAATATCCAGCGAGCCTAAGAAATGCACCTACCTGTTCTTTGGTGGTGGGTTGGGGGAAGCTAAGGATAACCTTGAGATGAGAGTGGTCTAGTGAGAGTTCTCTTTTTAGAATTAATGCAACTTCTTTGATATTTCCACAACTGGAGAACTTTAACTCTGAATTTTAGGTGTTACACAGATATCTGTGACTCAGATATCAGAGTTACAAGGATAAACATAAAGAGTAAAGCACTTTAAAACTTAGGAACAACTATTAAAGTTTTATAACAAATGTGACTGTGGAAAGAGCTTATAATTTAGGCCCTAATTTCCTTGTGAGCATTTTAAAAATAAAGCTATTTTAGAAATAAAATGTTAGAAAACTAACTTATATTGAAATTATTAAAAATAGACCATTACAGAAGTTTTAGTTTGTTTGTTTGTTTCTCCTTTATATTTTCACTAGGGTTTGTTTGTCCTGGTCCAATGAGGCTCAGAGACAGAACAAAATTCAAGCAGAGAAGTTTGTTAGATCACCGGCATGGTAGGGGTCTGAAGGGAGAATTCAACCTGCCTGCCCAGGTTTGGTATTGCCTCATTTGAGCTGGTGTAACTGGGTGGGTTTACAGAACGGGAGCATATATGAGGCACACATATATAGGGTAGAAGATTACTAACTTTGGCCCTTTGGGTAGGAGGTCTTGGGGAGGGGAAGATGAATGTGCTGGAATGTCAAAGAGGACATTTGATAATCTTGGATATTCCATGGTTGGTTTTGCGATTTGTACATCATGTTCGATTATGGATGGGGGTGGGTGTTTTGCCCCATCTGTTTTTAGAGCAAAGGAGACGTGTCAGCACTGACCAGGGTGATGGGGGGTTATTTTGACAAATGGGGCTAACAGGCAGAATATAATTTACAGACTTGCCTTGCTTTCCTTTTAAAGTTCCATTTTTTTTCTTTGATCTGTAGCTGACTGTATGTACATTTTAATTTTATTTTATTTTTAAAGAATCTATAGATTACATAAAAGATGCATCAAAAATTTAAGGGGATTCCCATATACCCCACACCCTTTCCCTCCCACACTTCTCTCCATTAGTAACGTCTTTCATTCATGTGGCACTTTTGTCAAATTGATGAACACATATTGAAGTATTGCTACTATCCATGACCAATAGTTTACATTATAGTCTATACTTTGCACCACGCATTTTTATACCTTTTGACAATATGTATAATGCCTATATCCATCATTGCATTGTCATTCATAACAATTCCATGTCTGAAAAATGCCCCATGTTACAATTATTCTTCCCTCTCTCTCCCCTCAGAAGTTCTGGTGACCACTGCCTTTACATCCTTGGTACAACCACTAAAGGAGTGACAAGAATCCATAGAGTATATATATATACTTTTAGAGAGGCTTCAGAACAAAACAATGTAACTGATAAGGAAACTTGATTGTTTTCAGGACATATCTATAAAATACTTAAAACCATGACTAATAATGTTCTATTAATGTCTAATATGCAGAAAATATTGTCAAATTTTATAAATTTGACAATGAAAGTTTATACAACCTTTACATATTTATATGAACATTTTACCCATACAAATTTAATTATCATAATTTTAGAAAATCTCTTTTTAATTTTAAGAACTCTTTAAACATATTCTATGCAATTTACGTCAAATGAACTTTATTTTCATCACTTCACTTTGTCAAGGTGAAAGAACAAATCTTCTGCAATCATTTGAAATAAAAAGATATTGATGCATATTGGATGATCGAATACCTGACAATAACTTGTTGCTCTCCTGGGTGCTAGGATACAACGGAATGAATTATATGTAAATTATAAGGTAATGAGATGAATCCCTCTCTTGCTGCCAAATTCTGCTTTTGGTGGTTGAGAATATCTTGTTGAAGCAATGAAGTATGAAAACAAGCTTCAACTCATTGTCTCAACCTGCACAGGAGAAGCCCCTTGCTGTCCTCATGTCAACTTGCTTAATTAACATAGTAAAATTCCTACCCAGAGGTGAAGTTATCTGCCCCCTTTTTGATCATGAAAAGTATGTGGAAGTGTAATTTCCTGAACATACTAATCGTACAATTATATAACTAGCTATGTATATTCATCCATATGCATAAAAGCTAACACATAATCAAAGCAAATGCTAACTACTAACCTAGGTATTAAAGCCATAGTGAAACCACAGCACAGGGAGTCAGGTCTGAGTAGCTTTAGACCAACATTGGCTCCTGTCTGCAGTCATAAAAATGTAAGTTCTGTCTAACTCTCATGTTAAGGCTTTTTCCTCTGGTTATCCCCAAAGGCCCAGATTTGGGGCATAACAATATTCTTCATGGTTTGACTTTGAGAAAGCAAAATGTTAAAGTTGTTAAGTTTGAATATTACATTCTTTTAAAAGTGACACAGGGAAGCAGATGTGGCCCAAGTATTTGGGCTTCCACTTACCATATGGGAGGACCTGGGTTTGATCCCCAGGGTCTCCTGGTAAAAGCCATGCCAGACATGTGCATTGAGCCTGGCCCATGTGGGAGGAATGCAGCAAGATGATGATGCAACAGAAAGAGACACAGGGGAGAGTCAAGGTGAGACATGACAGAAACCAGGAATTGAGGTGGCAAAAGTGAGGGGTACCTCTCTCCCACATTGGAGGACCCAGGATTGAATCCCAGTGGAGCCTAGAAGAGAAAAATGAGAAGACAGAAAAAGAAATATACACAGAACATCACACAGCGAATGGAAACTGACAGCAAAAACAGCAGGGGGAAGGGAGGGGTAAAAGGGCAAAAAAAATAGTGACACAACTTCTTTTTCTTAATAAAGTACAAGAAGTTGCTTTGATAAAAGACAGGCTTTAAAAATTTTTACACTGATTATTCTGGAGAAAAGCACTTTATAACATTTAACTAAAAATGGACTAATTATTTAAGAAACATTGGCACTCAACAGAGAGAAAAGCAAATTTCAGCTTTTTTCTTTTTTTTAAAGAAATTTTAGATTATGGAAAAGTTATATTACATTGAAAATATAGGGGATTCCCATATACCCCATACTCTCCCTCTCTCACATTTCCCTATTTAGAACATCTTTAGTGTGGTACATTGGTCACAATTGATGAACAAAAATATAAGTATTGCTACTATAGTTAATAATATAGTTTACATTATGGTTTACACTTTGTACTGTACAATTTTACAGGATTATAGTTTACATTATGGTTTACGCTTTGTACTGTACAATTTTACAGGTTTTGACAAAATGTTTAATGGCCTGTATCCATCATTGCAATATCATGCAGAACAATCCCAGTGTCCACAAAATGCCCCATGTTACACGTTTTCTTCCCTCTTCCTCCCCTCAGAACCTATGGTGACCACAATTTTTATATCAATATTACTAGTTCTTCCATTACTACAATTATAAGTCTACTTTGATCCATAGTTGCATTCTCCCCTTATGTTTGTTCATTCCTGAATCTTGAAGATTTTGGAATAATGATGCCCACTCTGTTTCAGATTGAGAGGGAGCTTAGAGCCCATGGTCAGATGGATGGAACTGTCTTGCTTGCAGTTGTAGATACTCTCTGTTCTGTTGGGAGTGGTATTATCCATCATCACCATTTTGTTGGTTGTCTTGGGTAAGTCTGATGAATTGAAGAGTAGGTGTTGCAAGCAACTCTGATGAGATTCAGGGATCAATTGGAATATGAACAGCCAGTAGATATAAGTTTCTGGGTCATATATTTAATGGCTATAGTGCTAATTATAGGTTCAAATAAAAGGGGCAGAAGAACCATGTATAAGGAAATTATAAATGAGTCTTACTGCATTGTATTGGGGAGATAGTTTAATTCCAAGTTAAGGCTCACCAATAGGGTGCTGGTTTTCTGGGTTGTCTGCCCTGCCTATAGTGTCCAGATGTTTCTAGAGCCCTTGGGAGAACCCTTGCATCATTTACTGTGGCAGTCAGTGAGATCCTGTTGAGTCATGCGTAAGCATAACTTCTGGAATGACTTCCTGACTCACTCTGAAATCTATTAGCCATAAAAATTCCTTTGTATTTAATATTTGCCCCTTTTGGTGTAAGTCTTTTTCCAAATGCATTGCTAGTTGGTGCTTGGTAATAATCCCTCTTTGGGGTGCCAGGGAGGCCTGTCCTTGGAAGTCATGTCCCACACTATGGGGAAAGCAGTGAGTTCATATGTTGAATTTGGTTTAGAGAGAGGCCATAATTGAGTATCAAGTTAGTTTTCAGGAGATAACTCTTAGGTAATATATATTACTAGGGATATTAGTCTACCAAAGTAGTGCTTCTGCAAAGTAAGAGAAATCTGTTGGCTTTTATAAAGGATATTTGTTTGGGGTAAAGTCTTACAGTTACAAGGCCATAAAAAGTCCAACTCAAGGCTGATTTCTCACCAAAGTCAGTTGCCATATGTTGAGGCAAGATAATTGCTGATCTCTGCCTGGTCCCTCCTTCCCCTCTCACCTTCCAGTTCTCTCTCTCCTGGCTTAGGGCTCATTTCTTTCCAGGCTTTCAGTATCAGTCTGCACTGCTCTGGTCTCTTCCCATGGTCAGCTGCAAACAATCAGGTTAATGGCTAATCTCTCCTTAGCACCTCAAGTTCAAAAATGACAGAGCCCTCTCTCTTCCCATGTGTCTCCTTGAGTGTCTGTTTATATCATACATAGCAGGATGTGGAGATTCAACCTGAGTCATACATTACTGATGTAGTCAAATTAAAAAAAGCCCTCAGAGTGATTTTAACAGGCAATCTAATCAAAGGCCCTCAACTGAATTTAACATAATGAAAGGGTATCACAATCAGAGGAACAGATTCATTTACAAATATGATCTTTTGGGGATTCTAAAATAATCTCAAACTGCCACACTAGGCTAAGATTAAATTTTACAAATGTAAGCATCACTAGTACAAGCATTGATATCAAGGGCCGGGTGTATTGGTCTGTCCTCTTTTGCTAAGCACTATCCATGTACTGTAGAGATTCTTGCCACTCTTTTAGAGAATGCAGCAGTACTCCCAGGATGGGAACTTAATATTTTTTTATTAGTATGTGGGTTTCCGCCCACTGATATAACCTTCTATGACCACATGAACACATTTATATTCCATAGAGGCATGCCCCAGATGCATCTTTCCTCACAAATCCCTCAAAACTGATACGCTCAACCAGTGATCCTCCCTTCCATAGTTGTAAATTTTCTGTAATCCAAAACCTCCTAATACATGAAGCCAAAAATATTTCTTGCATTGTGCCTTTCATCCCATAAGATATGTTATCTTTTATGTATGTTTACAATTTCTTCTGTATCTTCTGGCTTTTTTTCACTTTATTTTCAAAGAAGATTTAGGTTACAGAAAAGGCACATTGAAAATTTAGGGGAATCTAATATATACTTTCCCCTTCACATTCTCCCCTATTAATAACATCTTACATGAGTATGTACATTTGTTCCAATTGATGAACAAATATTGAAGCATTGCTGCTATTCATGGTCAATAGTTTATGTTATGGTTTACAGTTTACACTGTACAATTTTATAGGTTTTGACATAAAGTATATTGGCCTGTATTCATCACTGCAAAATCATGCAAAACAATTTGAGTGCCCTAAAAATGTCCTATGTTCCACCTATTCGTCTCTCTCCCTCCACTTGGAGCCTATGGTAACCATTAAGTTTCATGTTTTCAAGAATAACATCCATAGTTATAAGCATTAATATTGAGGGGTTGGCAAACTCGCTTGCTTACTTCTATTAGGCATTGCCTATGTACAGAAGAGATTCTTGCCCCTCTATTTGAGAATGTAGCAGGACGTCCCAGGATTGGAGTTTAATATTTTGTTGTTTACAGTGTGGGTCTCCGCCCACTGAGATAACACCCCACAACCACATGAGCACATTCATATTCCATCAAATTATGCCCCAGCTGTACCCTTTCCTTCCTATCTCCCAATCACTTACACCCTGCACCAGAGACTCTCTCCGACCATATTTGCCAAAAGAACATTCCCACACTTGCAGTTTCTACCATAGACCTACAAATCCCCAGAGTTCACCTGTTCATTTCTCCATCTGCCCCCTATTTCCATGAATAGTCCAGTCCAACCCCCCAACCTGCTCATCATCATATTCCAGCACTCTCAACCCCACTCATAACCTTACTCTTGGAGCTGACTGAATGCTGGTCTTCCAGACAAATTACTTCCATGGATTCCCTCTCCCTTTGAGCTAGCTGTGTGCTGGCTTGTGTTCTTTGTCTCCCAAGCTCCCCTTTCCCTCAGCCAACTGGGTTTCCCCTCTCTAGGTGCCCTTTCCAAGTGTCCCCACAGTCCTGCAGCTTCCCTTCTGCAATTTCTTGAGGAAAGCAGCCTCCCATTCCCTGCTCTGCAACTTCAATGTCCAAATTTTAGTTTTGCATTGTTATAATTTTTGATAAGGCTTTAAAAAATTTGTAGATAGTCCTATTAAATCGTCCAAATTTGACCAAAAATATTCCTTTTCTGCAATCCTTCTCTGCTCTTTACACTTTTCAGGTTTTTTCCCACATTTTCTTCATTTTAATAACTAGTTATTTATTTCAGGACAAATTACCTTCTTTACCCTTAATAAAAAATAATTCCATATACTTTACATACTTAAGTTACCAAAATGATTTTGGAAATTATCTCTAAACATTTTACTCCATACAATTGCCATAAAAATCAAACAATTAAGGACAATGACAATTCAGTTAAATGCAAACGTAATTTTCTTTTTTTCATTTTAAATAGTAGATGCAACATTAGCATACCTGATCAGTAAATGTGTCTAAATTTTGGGAGATACACATTAAACAAAATTATCAGAAACACTGCTTTTTTCAGTTTACTTCTCAGTATTTCATTACCTACACCATGGCTCATTCCCCCTGAGCTCAGATGGAAGGCTGTGAAGGGTCCCCTCCCCTACCACACACAGTGAGCACCTGACAGGGATTCCCTGGGGAAAGGTTCCAAAGAGGCAAATGGTGAAGGAGGAGTCTCAACCTCCCACAACCCCTTCTTAGGCAGTCCCCTGTTAGGCTTCTGCCACCCTTGCAGCTCTCAGAGCCCTGGACTGGAAACATTGACTTGGGTCGGTTCTACTACATCTGGTGGAGTGATTCTGGACAATTGATCCCAACTGAGCCCCATTAATTCAGAAACACACTGTGGCCATATGCTGCCCACATGGGGCAAAGATGGGTGGGATGGCGGAGGGAGGATTCAGGCAGGCGGTGCCTCCAGGGGGAATCACATTGGACCACAGAAAACACATTGTGATGCATTCTGAGCTTCACCCAGGGATTGACAGAAGGGTGGGTGTGGGAATAGGAGGCTGTGGCATCAGAGGCCGCATGTGGGCAGAGGCACCCCACTCCTGCTCTTTCTGAGGGTCCTTCCTTCCCGAGGCCTTTCCTGGGGACTGTCCTGCTGGGGCCACTTCACCCAGCCGGGTCGAAGCCCTAAAGAATTGGGAACCCCCACGGCGACTCCTCCAGAGATTAGGAAGCGGGCAATGCCTGGAGCATGGTGCTTCCCACCCTGCACTGGACACAGCGGGCCTGCAGGGGCCGCCACCCGCCACGGAAATGCCTGAGGTTCGGTTCCGGGGTTCTGGCGCTGCCGGGCTTGAGCTCGCGGCTTGGTTCCGGCGAGACCACGGAGGAGGCTGCCGTGGCCTTGGGGCGCCCCCGCTACGCCGGCGGTGAGTCAGAAGCTTTCTCTTCATGGCAGTGGTGGAGGAGCCTTTGTTCTGGCTCCTCCAACACCGTTTTCTTAGATAGCGAGGGTGGTTAATGCTTTCTCATGCAGCAGTGTAGCAAAACTTACTTTACCAGAGTAATGTTCATTTAGTGGTTTGCCTGCTGGAAATCCTGGCCTGCTGTAGGGTTTTGTAAGGATTCAGGATCATGCCTGTCAGCAGTTCTGACAGATTCAGAGAAGAAGAAAGAGCATAGACACCACTGAGGTGCAGAATATCTGAGCCTTCCAGTCAGGAAAGCTGGGGACAGGCCCGAGGGGAAAGGGGGGAGTGGGGCCACTTAGCAAACTCTTTTACTCATTTTTAAATGGTTCATTTTTACCTGCAGCACTAGCATAGTTGGAAAAAATGTTGAAAAATTTACAACTATATTGTTTTAATTTTAAATGTTATTTACTCACAAACCCAAAATTTATTGTGCTTTTTAATTTCCTGGCTTTAATTGAGGCAAGCTTGTCAACAAATTTTTTTGAAATATACTTCTTAATTTCTCTTGTTTTTAATTGAGAAAATTGCCATGTTAGACAATTTGTCATGACCCAGTGGCAATTTAGATTATTTTAAATTAATTTCAGTTTACTGAAATGTCTTTGTTTTACTGTGATTGATATGTGTATAAAATATATAGATAGATTGATATTTAGAGGTGATACTTGCTCAAAATGAGAAAGCAATCGATAAATTGTTGGTGTATTTAAGTCATATTTATTCATTAAAATTAAATTTCTGAGATGGATGTGGCTCAAATCGTTGGGTGTCCGTCTCCCATATGGAGGGAACTGGGTTCGATCCCCTGGACCTCCCGGTAAAATAAACAAAAAATTTTTCTTGTTAAAAATTCAAAATATGAAAGCATTTATTTTTTAAAGACTTATTTATTTATTCCTCCCTCCTAATTGTTTACACTCACTGTCTGCTGTGTGTCCATTATTGTGTGCTCTCTATGTCTGCCTGGCTTTAGGAGACACCACGAAGCAAACCTGGGACAAGAAAAACAAAAAGCAAGCCTGGGGCAACAGAAAAAGAACCGATAAAAATAACCTGGTGTATTCCCTTCTCTTAGGATGAACTGGGAATCAAACCAGGGACCTCATACATGCCAGGTAGGAACACTTCCACTGAACCACCCTGGCTGCTCAGGTTAAGCAGGTTTCTGAAAGCTTATCTGGGTCTTCTTGCCCTTGCTCCCTTAGGCAAGTTAGGCTTCTGACAGTTTGCAGAGCCAGGCTGGTCAGGCTCCTGCCTCCACCCCCTCACTGACACAGGTCCTGTCTCTCCCAAATGAACTCTAAGATCCAGCAAATGTGAACACTTAACTAGAAGCATTGGATTTATGTTTAGAAAAAGTTCTGGTATTGAACACATTGGCACTATTAAAAGTAGAGTTGAAGAATGAGGCTGAAAGCAGAAATGGAAGGAATGGCTGATGAACCCCCAAAGAAAATTAGACATCTGGAAGGTGAGTATCTATCCCGTTTTGCACACCAGATTTGCAGAATATGGGAAAGATGAGAGACTGTGTGAATTTGTAGACACAGGCATAGGTGAGGTGGGGTGAGAAGCCCACTAAAACATAAGCTCCAGAGAAAGGCTCTTTAGTAAGTCCACCTTCCCCTGCCCCTCCTTTGCTTCCAAAGTGCTGGTGACCAGGCTAAATACACCCAGGTAGCAGTCTGGAGGATGCTTTCATTGAGCTCTGAAGCTGCCCAGGACCAAGGCCTCAGATCCACGTGGGTCTCATAGTGAACCCCGAGAGGAGCACTGAGAGACACAGGCCTCCCCCAGGTACACAGAACCCCATTCAGCTGTTCCCTCCCAAGCACAGGGATATGGAAGTGTGGCCAGGACCACCGGGTACTTGATGGCAGGCTCTGGATTGAGAGATAGAGAACAGAACTGTAATTAAAAGGAGCACACACAAGCATTAGCAACCTCTTGGTCTCTGCAGAACAGGCCCTGGAGCTGACCCCTTCTCTCTGTCTCTACTGCTCTCTCCAGACACCCACCCCAGTGCAGCAATAAACATCCTCATCTTAAAGAGTCCCTGTCAGGGTGTCCACCTGTTCTTCCTGCTAAACCTTCTCCCCACATTGCAGTAATTGCTCTCTTAAATTAAAATCAAACCCTAACCTGGTGACAGCTTTTACTGCCCACTCCTCTGGCTACCAGTCACTCACTGCATTTATGTTTGTCTGGCCTCTGGCTGATCCTCAAACACACCACTCTCACACCCACTTCATAGCCATCACCTCTTCTGTCTCTTCATCCTGCAGTACTAGTCCCCAGGTTGACTCATTGTTCAGATGTCCCCTCTTCAGAGAGGATTCCCTTACTTCTCCCGCCCAAACTACCCTTTCCCACACCCATGATGACTTCCCTTCCTTGTGCATTAATTTATCATCTCATGACATCCTCTGTGCTGTGTTTAATTTCCCTGTTCAGTATTTCTGCCCACTCTGCCCCCTAAAATATCAATTCCATGAGAACAGGTGCATTCTTTCTCATCTTAACTATTGTCTGCCCAGACCAAGCTATATTTTGAGGAGAAATCATTTACCTTCTTATAATGATTGTTATGTCCTTTGTCTTATTTGCCCCCAAGCGCCTACTCAAAGTGGCACTTCCTGCTTTCCTTCCATCTCTAATAATCTCCAGTTAGTGCTAATTGCCTAAAGAGGGTGTGCCATTTTTGTCTAAAACTACTTATTCTGGGTATGCCTGCTGTGTCTATGGGGAGAAACGCCAGCTGCTTCCTTAGCTTTCATGTAAGGTGTGTCAGATGATTCGGGACAGGTATGAGGGTGGGATGTGGAGTCTTCCTGAAATGGTCCATGAGGATTTCTGCATAGTCAGAAAAATCTCAGTTCCACAAAAGGCAAAGAAAGAAAATCATCTACATATGAAATTATCAATTTTATTTTTAACCCCTCTTATTTTAGAATATAAATATTGAATTTGTTTATCTTTAAGAAAACAGTTTAATTACACCCCAGAAGATATATTTAGTTTTTAACAAATCGGTTTTATTGATATTAATAAAGAATAAATCTATCCAAATTGTACAGTCAATGGTAGTCAATACAGTTACAGAGTTGTGCATTCACCACTCCAGTCATTCTTAGAGCATCTTCATTATTCCAGCAAAAATAACAACAATGCTAGAAAACAAAACACAACCAACAAAACAAACCTCATCACCTTTCAATCTCTCTGTGCTTCCCCTGCCATACATAGCTGGTATTCTGTTTACTTCTTCCTAGTTTACTTTTATTGATATTTTGGAAAAAACAGTCATATCTGCAATATTACACATATTCATATTTTACATGCGGTTTCACTATGTTGTACAGTCCCAAGTTATATTTTTTCACTATTCTTCTAGTAATATAAATGTCCTTAAGTTTTCCCTTTCAACCACTATCATACCCTCTTAATATAGCTTTCCTAGTCATAAACAGCATGATGTGCTCGCAACATTTCCTTTCATTTCTGAAGATTTACAAACAAACTTTTAACCCAGTCTACACTGATTAAACATAAACTTTCCATTCTCTACCCATATTCTATTTTCTTGTGACCAATATTCTAATTACTAATTCCATGGGTTTACATAATATATTTAGTTCATAGTAGCACAATAATACAGTATTTGTCCTTTTGTGTCTGGCTTGTTTCACTCAATATAATGTGCTCCAGCTTCTTCCACATTGTCATAAGCTTCACGACTTCATTTCTTCTTACTGCTGCATAATATTTTATTGTATGTATACACCACAGATGGTTTATCCCTTCATCAGTTGATGGACACCTGGGTTGTTTCCAATTTTTGGCAATTGTGAGTAATGCCACTATGAGCATCAGTAAACAGGTGTCTATTCATGTCGCTGCTCTCAGTTTTTCTGGGTATATACATAGCAATAGAATTGCCAGGTCACATAGCAAGTCCAAATGAACTGCCGAAAAGCCTCTACCATTCTGCATCCCACGAACAGTGCATAAGTGTTCCTACCTCTTCACATCCTCTCAAATGTTTACAGATTTCCAACTTTTTAGTTGTGGCCAGTCTAATAGGTTTGAAATGATATCTCACTGTAGTTTTGATTTGCATTTCCCTAATCACTAGTGATGTTGAATATTTTTTCATGTGTTTATTTGTCATTTGTATTTCTTCCTTGGACAACCAAATATAAAAAAGATCATATTTTTAAGACTTTGACTTTTTTTTAATTGGCTCATTTGTCTTTTTATTGTTGAATTTATTATCTCTTTATATATCATGGATATTAAACCCTTATTGGATATGTGATTGCCAAATATTTTTCCCATTGTTTTGGCTGACTTTTCACCGTTTTGTCAAAGTCCTTTTAAGTGCAAAAGTGTATAATTTTGAAGAGGTCCTATCTATTTTTTTGGAGGTGTTGCTCATGCTTTAGGTGTAAGTTTTAAGAAATTGCCACCTACCACAAGATCTTAAAGATTTTCCTAAATTTTCTTCTGAAAGTTTTATTGTTATTGCTTTTATATTAGGTCCTTGATCAATTTTGAGTTAAAATTTTTTATAGCTGTGAGATATAGGGGTCCTCTTTCTTTCGGATATGGCTATCCAGTTCTCCCACCACTATTTGTTGAACAGACTGTTCTGGCCCAGCTGGACGGGCTCAACAGCCATGTCAAAAATCACTTAACTGTAGATGTGAGGTCTATTTCTTGGTTCTCAATTTTGTTCCATAAAAACATGGTGCTATTTTTATGCCAGTACCATGCTGTTTTCACAACTGTAGCTAAGTGATATGCTCTAAAGCCAGAGAGTGAGAGTCCTCCAGCTTTTTTGTTTTTTAAGACATACTTGACAATTAAGGGAACCTCAGCCTTCCAAATAAGTTTGCTTATTATCCTTTCAATTTCTGCCAAAAAGCCAT
>JAQZBX010088434.1:0-12746 GCA_029593785.1 Cabassous unicinctus
AAATGAAACAGGAAAAAAAAAAGAAAAAAATAGAATAAAATAAACTACCAGAAAGATGAGAAAAAGAAAACTAAAAAGAAGTAAAATGAAGTCCAAGCAAGAAAAGGTAGAGTGAAAGAATAGCAATGGAAGAAGAAAAAATGAAAGCAAAGAAATAAACAAACTAAGAAGAAAATAAGAAAAAGAAAATAAAAAGAAACAAACAAAAAAAGAGAAAACACATCAAACACAAACCAGAATAACAATCCAGGAAAACAGGCTTACCTCTTAGGCCCCTACGAATCATCTCAGGCTGCTGGTACTCATTATTCAATCAACTTGCAGCCTCTCCTTCACAGGTAACTGGTTTTAGTGAACAAAATAAAAATTAAAATGTAAAATAATAAAAATAAAATATGATAAAAAATAAAAATAACAGATTCAAAAACCTAAAACAAAAAGACTCAGTTCTTGAGTTACCTGTTGTAAGGTGCTGGCTGAGTTCTTGACCACCCAGTGGATAACCCTCTGGATCCCTTCTCTTAAGGGGTACCAGGAATGAAACCAGGGACCCTGGACATGTGAGGCAGGTGTTTCTACACTGAGGTAGACCCACTCTACAGGTTAAGTAGGCTTCTGAAAAGTTTGTGGTTCTCCCTGTCTCGTTTCCTTCACAAAAGTTGGGCTTATATCACTTTGCTTGCGTTCTCTCTTGGCTTCCTTCTCGCCAGGTCTGATTAGGCGCCTGTCTCCACTCCTTCACTGACCTAATTCCACTCTCTTCGAGGACAGTTGGGTGTGACTGCCTGTCTGATCAGATCCCCTCACCTTTTCCTGGGTCTGCTTTGTTGCAAGTTGGGTATCTTTTGAGATTGACTGGGGGTTCAGCTGTCTAAACTTACTGAAGAGAAACCACCCTCTGCCCTCCACAAGACTCCTCTTCTTCCCAGGGAGGAGAACATTCTATCTCACTCAGTTGACTGCAGTAAGCCAGGAGTTTTACCAAGGATATTCACCTTGAGGGTGTGGCATATGTGCCATTCTCAGCCACAAGGGTGAGGAAATCATGGTTTTCCCTTGACCTCTTGTCTCTCTGTCCTTCTACCTCTTGGGTGATGTGCAGCACTCTCCAGGTCTGCAAATCCCAAAAGTAGCTCCCTCAGATAGCTTTTTGCCTTTCCTCTTCCATTGTTTTTGTAAGAGAGTTGAACCCTGCCTACCTCAGAAGATTATTTTAGCAAGGGTAACTAAGAGGGTATGAAGAGAAACAAAAGTAAGATATGACATATATAAGCTTAGAGATAGAATGTTGAAGTAAGTATGCCTTTACAGAAATAATATTGAGTGTTAAAGTATTAAACACCAATTAAGAGACATAGATTAGCAGAATGTATATTTAAAAAATGAACCATTTTTATGCCCTCTACAAGAGACTCACCTTGTATCCAAAGTCACAAATAAGTTGAAAATGAAAGTTTGGGAAATGTTATTCCATGCAAACAGTACCCCCAAAAAAGTTGTGGTAGCTAGACTTACATCAAATAAAATAGACTTTAAATGCAAAATTGTTATATGAGACAAGGAAAGACACTATATATTAATAAAAGGAACAATCTAACAAGAAGAAAGAAAAATCACAAATATTCATGCACCTAACTAGGATGTCCCAAAATAAATGAGGCAAACACCGACAAAACACAGAGGGAAAATAGATGCCTCTACAATCATAGTGGGAGACTTCAATACACCACTCTCAGCAATAGACAGAACATTTTGACAATGGATCAGTATAAAAATGTATCTTGAATAATACATCTGAGGAACTAGACCTAACAGACATTTACAGATTATTGCACACCAAAAACAGCAAAATATTCATTGTTTGTCGAGTGCTCATGGATCATTATCCAGGATAGACCAGAAGTTAATCATAAAACAAGTCTCAATGATTTTAGAAAAATTAAATTTATTAAAAAGTACTGTTTCTCTTACCACAACGGAATGAATCTGGAAATCAATAATGGACAGAAGGCACACATATATAGAAAATTCACAAATATATGCAGGCTAAATCACAAACTCTTAAAACAAGCAGTGGGTCAAAGAAGAAATTACATGACAAATTTTTCAATATCTCAAGGAAAAGAAAAATGAGAACACAATATATCACACCTTGTGGAATGCATTGAATGCAGTGGACAGGGAAATTAACAAGACTAAACACCTACATTAAATAAAAAGAAAGAGCTAAAATCAAAGACCAAACTGCACACCTGGAGGAACAAATTAAGAGTACAACAAACTAATCCCAAAGCAAGCAGAAAAAAAGAAATAACAATGATTAGAACAGAAATAAATAAGGTCAAGAAAAAAAAATAGTGCGAATTGACAAAACCAAAAGCTTGGATTTGAGAAGGTTAATAAAATTGACAAATCCTTAGCTAGGATAACAAAAAATAATGTGAGAAGATGGAAATAAAGACAGAAAATAAAGAGGGGATATCAGCATTGATCCCACCAAGTTAAAAAGACAATAAGAGGGTATTATGAACAACTGTATGCCAACAAATTGGACAACTTATATTAAATTGATGAATTCCTGGAAAGACATAAACTAAACTAACTCTAGAGTTAATAAAAGGCCTTAATAGACCAATCACAAGTATTGAGATTGAAACAGTCAACAAAAACCTCTGAACAAATAAAAATCATAGGACCAGATATTTTCACAGATGAAGTCTACCAAACATTCCAAAAATAACTAATACCTACTAAAAATCCTCAAAAAAATTTGAAGAAAGGGAGATTACCTAACACATTCTGTCCAGAATCTGCCTATTACCAAAGGCAGGAAAAGATGCTACAATAAAAAAGAAAATTACACACAAAACTCTCTAATGAATTAAGGTGTAAAAATCCTCAAAACAATACTTGAAAATGTTGTCCAACAAGACATTAAATGAATTCTGCACCATGATCAGTGGGTTTCATTTCAGTATGCAAGGGCAGTTCAACACAAGAAAATCTATTAATACAGTATACTACATTAACAAATTGATGGTGAAAATACCATGGCCATCGCTAATGATGCAGAAAAGGCATTCACAAAATCCAGCATATTATCTTCATAAAATCATTTTGAAAACATTGGATAGAAGATAACTTCCTCAACACAATAATGAGCATATATGAAAAAGCCACAGCTAACATCATACTCAATGGTGGAATATTGAACATTTTCCCTCTAAGATCTGGAACAAGACAAGGATATCCAATTTCAGTATTATTATTCTAGATTATTTACAGGTTCTTGCTAGAACAGTTAGGCAAGAAAAAGAAATAAAAAGTATCCGAATTGGAAAAAAAACTAAAACTATCACAATTTGCCTTTGAAATGGTCCTGCATCTAGAAAGTCCAGAAAAGTCTACAACAAAGCTACTAGAGCTAATAGATCAGTTTAAAAAAAAAAATGACAGTATATATGATGAACATGCAAAAATTGGTAGTGTTTCAATACACTAGGAATGAAAAATCTGAGGAGGAAAACAAGGAAAAAAATCTGTTTACAATAGCAACTATAAGAATCAAATATCTAGGAATAAATTTAACTAAGGATGTAAAGGACTGGTACAGGAAAAAAAAAACAACACTGCCAAAAAATCAAAGAATAACTCAATAAATTGAAGGTCATTTCATGTTCAGGTTTAGAAGGCTAAATAACATTTTTCTATGAAAACAGATTTGCAGATTCAATGCAATCACAATAAAATTTCCAACATAAATTTTACAGACATGGAAAAGCTAATTATCAAATTTATTTGGAAGACTAAGTGGCATCAAATATCCAAAAACATCTTGAGAAAGAACAAATTTGGCTTACTCATAATACCTGAATTTAAAGCATATTATAAAGCTACAGTGGTCAAAAAAACATGGCATTGGCAAAAGGATCTATATATTGACCAATGGAATGTAATTTCTCCAGTATAACTTAGTTATGGTCAACTATAAATCCCCTAATCATGATGCTTCCACTGCTTTTATTTGAACATATAATTTTCATAATACCTGTTAAGTATATTTCTCAGAGACTTAAACACTTTGGGTTGTTCCTAGGCCAGTTTAGCCCTGAAACCCAGCAAATACATGGTGAGCTCCAACTCTCAAGTTCTTTGGGCCTGCCCTGGACAAGCAAAAAATAATGATGGCAGACCAGCCCCTTTCCAAAAGCAAGTAGTAGCTTCAAATGCCAGCAAAACAGTTCCATTCTTCTGCCACATAATATGTACATTTCTTCTCAGCCTGAGGCAGACAGACTAGATGTCATATCAAATTCCCCAAGATTGAAGAATAAACAAAATTCAGTGGGAAATTTGATATAGTGCTTATTTAGTTATCATCTAGCACTAACTGAGTAACTTGTAGCATTGATATAAAAATAAATTCAATAAAAATACTTTAAACTTGTAACATTACTGTAAAGGTGGTGGTCACCAGAGGTTTTGAGGGGAAGAAAAAGAAAGAATAGGTGGAACATGGGGAATTTTGGGTCATTGGAATTATTTTGCATGATATTGCAATGATAGATACAAGCTATTATACATTTTGTCAAAACCTATAAAATTATGCAGGGTATAGTATAAACTATAATGTACATTATAGCTCATGGTTAGTAGCAATGCTTCAATATGGATTCATCAATTGTAACAAATATACTAACCTAAGGAAAGCTGTTGTTAATGGGGAAACTGTGGGAGGGGTAGGGGTTTGAACATATGGTAATCCCCTATATTTTTGATGTAGCATTTATGTAATCTAAAAATTCTCTAAAAAGAAAATAAAAATTAGCAGGTAAATGATGGTCATAGCAACACAATGGGCGACATTATCTGCATAGTAATGTGGAATAAATAAAATGATTTTCACTTCTCAAATATCAAAATATATTTCTTGGGTGATTATAGGTCTGAATATAAAACAAATTCATAACAGTTCTAGAATAAAACTAGTGTAACATCTTCATTACCCAAGGACTGGTGTATCCCAATATTTTCCTTGGAGAAAATGAGGAAAAGTATTCTTCTGCAAAATCCTCCAGTAATCCTTTATTTCTTCTTCACCCTTACATGAAATGTGAGAAAGTCACATTATAGGATTAATGCATTATTTTATATTTTATTATGATTTGAATCATTGTTTACAATGTACTTCATAACATGTAATACATTCTGCTTTTATTTTCTATAAAATTTAAATTTCATATTGAAGTTTGTATTAGATAGGTTTGTCCAGGAAAACAGAAACAACATGAGATAATTTGAAATTTATTATAGGCGTTGGCTTGTACAACTGTGGGGATGTAAGTTGAAAGCTGCAATCTGGGAATGCTGATGAAGGTTTTTGATGAATTACCCAGAAGAAGCTAGCTGACATATATAGATGGAATTTCTTCCCTCCAATCACTGAAATCATCATTTCTCTTTTTAAAGGCTTCAACTGATTGGTGAGATTTTGCTCATTTTTGAGGGCAATCTCTTTAGGTGATTGTAGACATAATTAGCTATAGATGCAATCAACTTACTGTTGATTTTAATTCATAAAATATTCTCACTGTAACCATCAGGCCAGTGTGTGCTTGATAAAACAATTGGATACTTAAACTTTGCCAAATTAACACATATGCTTAACTGTCATAATATACCCATTGTCAAGAAAAGTCATATTTTCTCCTTAAAATATATATTTGTACATACAACTAGACATGCACTGATTTTCTCCAGAAGATGGTGCAAGTTCTTGGGTAACAGTTACTCTTAAACTTGAAGTACTATGACTTAAATACTATGGCATATTTTAAGTCAACTTCTGAATATGATTAGGGGATAATATAGGAAAGAAAACAAAGATACTTGATTTTTGGATACATACAAGCATATTAATAACAAAACAAGGAATGAATATTCATATCCATTATAATTCTCATTTCTGTAACTGGTCACATGGTCATACTTTCTTCTTTCACTACCTATTACATATTTCCTTTGCCCTAAGCAAGCACCAAAGCTGGCCATGGTTCTTTACCTGATGGGGTGGAAAACACCTTCATTCCTGAAGTTTCTGGACCATTAGTAGCCCTGCCAGGATTGGGTTATTGCAGTTTTACTTTGACTTTAATCACAAGTCACATTACCAAGAGTGGCCCTAAAGGTTCTCATGTATTCAAAGCAAATTCTTCTTTAAATCCATTGTATAGAAGCAGTCCTATTTCTCCATGATAATCAAGATCAATCATCTAAGCCAATACAGTAATTACCTTCCTTACCTGTTGCTCAGAAGTATGAGGATCCCAAAGTGGTCGAGTGGCAATCTTAACTTTCAGTTTGCTAGAATCATTGTCTGTCTCCTGGTAGGAGTACTATTCCTTTTAGAATGAAGACCTGTTGACCAGCACATTATAAGAATGCAAGAACAGGAAGCAAATTATTTTTGTGGACTTCTGAATTTTTGCTATGAGAGAAAGAGCACCATAGAGTGGACACTGATTTACAATATATAAGGACTCTTAGAGAACACTTCCCCAGCCTGCCAGGTTATTTGTTATCCAGTTCCTCCTTAATTGAGACTTCAAAAGGTCATTCCACTATTATATTGATCCAACAGTTTCAGGATAATGGAAACATGGTAAATCTAGTGAATTCCATGAGTATGTGTCCATTTTTGCACTTCATTGGCAATGACGTCTTTTCCTTGATCAGAATCAATGCAATATGGAACACTATGTTGCTGAATAATGCATTATGTAAGTACATGCATGGTGGTATTGTCAGATGCATTGTGTGCAGTTGAGAGTTTGGAGTCAATACTACATCTAAGACTAGCTCTGCCATTACTTGAAATGTAAGCTTGGGTAACTGAATTTAACTCTGAATATGAGAACACAACATATCAAAACCTATTAAATGCAGCAAAAGCATTGCCAGGAGGGAAAATTATAGGCATAAATGCTTATATTAATAAAGAAGAAAGAGCTAAAATTGAAGACCTAACTTTAGACCTGAAGGAACTAAAAAAATAAATAAACCAACAAGTTAGTCTGAAAGCAAGCAGAGAGAAAGAAATAAAGCTTAGAGCAGAACTAAATGAAACTGAGAGAAAAACAACCCTAGTAAACATTAGTAAAATCAAAAGCTGGTTTTATGAGAAGATTAATAAATTGACAAACCCTTAGCTAGACTAACAAAGAAAAAAAAGAGATGATGCAAATACATAAAATAAAAAATAAGGAATGGGATATCACCACTGATCTCACAGAGAAAACAATATCAAAAGAGGATAATTTGAAAAATTGTATGCCAACAAGATGGATAAATTAAATGAAATGGACAAATTTCTAGAAACACTCAAGCAGTCTACATTGATAAAAGAAGAAATAGATAGACTTAACAGAACAATCACAAGTAGTGAGATTGGATTAGTCATCAAAAACCTTTCAAGTAAGAAAAAACCAGGACCAGATGGCTTCAGAGGTGAAATCTACCAATCATCCAGCAAGAACTAACACCAATCCTGCTTAAACTATTCTACAGAATAAAAGTGGGGGGAAAATTGCCAAACTGATTCTATGAGGCCAACATCATCTTAAAACTAATGCCACATAAAGATGCCAGAAGTAAATAAAACTATAGACCAATCTCTCTAAAGGAACTGGATGCTAAAATATTTGAAAACAAAATACTCGCTAATGGCATTCAACAACACATCAAACGAATTATGCACCATGACCAAGTGAGTTCAATCCCTGGTATGCAAGGATGGTTCAACTTAAGAAAATCAATGTGATGCACCACATTAATGGATTAATGAAACACAAAACAAAACTCTTGATCATCTCTATTGATACAGAAAAAGCATTTGACAAAATACCACATCCTTTGTTGATAAAAACCCTACAAAAATAGGAAAAGAGGTAAAGTTCCTCAATGTGACAAAGGGGATATACAAAAAGTCCACAAGCAGCATCATACTCAATGGTGAAATGCTAACGTTTTTCCCTCTAAAATCTGGAATAAGACAAGGATGCCACTCTCACCTTTTCTGTTTAATATTGTGTAAGAAGTACTTGCTCGAGCACTGAGGCAAGAAAATGAAATAAAATGCTTCCAAATTGGAAAGGAAGAAGTGAAAATTTCACTACTTGTAGATCACATGATCTTATATGTAGAATTCCCTGAAAAATATACAACAAAGCTTCTAAAGCTGATAAATGAGTATAGTAAATTAGCAGGATATAAGATTAACACTCAAAAATCCATAGAATTTCTGTACACTACTGAGCAATCTGAAGAAGAAATCAAGAAAAAATGCCAGTTTACAATAACAAGTAAAAGAATCAATTATCTAGGAAAAAACTTAATTAAGTATGTAAAGGACTTGTACACAGAAAATTTCACAATATTGATAAAGGTAATCAAAGAAGACTTATATAAATGGAAGAATATTCCATGTTCGTGTATTGGAAGACTAACATCATTAAGATGTCCTTCCTACCCAAATTGATTTACAGATTTATCACAATCCCAATAAAAAGTACAACTGCATTTTTTACTAAATTAGAAAAGCTAATTATGAAATTTATTTGGTAGGGCAAGTTGCATCCAATAGCAAAAAAACATATTGGAAAAGAAAAACAAAATTGGAGTAATCATGCTACCTGACTTTAATGCTTACTAAAAAGCTATAGTAATCAAATCTGCATGGTATTGCCACAAGGATAGACATACTAACCAATAGATCCAAATTGACAGTTCTGATATAGATCCTCATCAACATGGACAACTGATATTTGACAAGGCCACCAAACACACTCAACTGGGACAGAATGTCCTCTTCAACAAATGTTGCTGTAATTAATGGATATCCACAGCCAAACAATGAGAGAGGATCACCATCTCATGCCCTAAATAAAAATTAATTCAAGATAGATCAAAGATATAAATATAAGAGCCAATATAATAAAACTCCTAGAAGATCATATAAGGAAGCTTCTATGAACTCTTGTCATATGAAATGGTTTCATAAACTTTACACCCAAAGCACAGCAACAAGAGAAATAAAAGATAAATGGGACCACCTCAAAATTTAAAAAAATTGTGCTTCAAAGGAGTGTGTCAAGAAAGTGAAAAGGGAGCCTACTCAGTGGGAGAAAATATTTGGTAACCTCTTATCCAATAAGAGCATAATATTTAGCATATATAAAAAGAAATTCTACATCTCAAAAACAAAAAGACAAACAACCCACTTAAAAATGGGCAAGAGACTTTAAAAGATACTTTTCCAAAGAGGAGTTACACATGGCTAAAAGCACAGGAAAAGGTGCTCAACATCTCTAGCTATTAGGAAATGCAAATCAAAACAACAATGAGACATCACTTTACACCTATTTGACTGGTGTCTATTAAAAAATAGTGCACTACAAGTTTTCAAGAGGATCTGAGAAATGGGAACACTTATCCACTGCTGGTGTGAATACAGAATGGTGCAGCCATTCTGGAGGACAGTTTGGTGCTTCCTCAAGAAGCTAAATATAGTATTGCCATATGATATAGTTATCCAAACCCTGGAGATATATCCAGAAGAATTGAAAGCAGGGATATGAACAGATATAGGTATACCAATGTTCATAGTGGCATTATTCATTATTGCCAAAAGTTGCAAGTAACCCAAATGACCACCAACAGATGAAAGGGTAAGAAAAATGGGCAAAACCCATGATTAGGTAGAAGGGAGTGGTTTGGTAGTAGAGGGGGTGATAGTGGTGCAGGGACATGAGTCAAGTTGATGGAGATGGAATGCGAGTGTGAGCAGTGGGGGTGTTGGGATGGACTATCCATGGAAATAAGAGGGGGACTGCAGGAAGGAATACTCTGGGGATTTTTAGGTCTGTTTGAAATTACAATTGTAGGGATATTTTTATTTGGGCAAATAGGGCTAGGTAGGGTGACTGGTGCAGGGTGGTGGTGGTAGAGTTATGTGGGAAAGGTTTTACCTGGGGCATGCTTCTATGGAATATGAAAGTGTTCATTTGGCTTGGGTGTTATCTCAGTTGGTGGAGACCCACAAAGCAAACAAACAAACATTAAATTCCCATCCTTTGGAGTCCTGCTACAGTCTCAAATAGAGGGACAAGAATATATCGAGTATGTACACAGTGCCCAATAAAAGAAACAGACCCATCTGTCAAGCCCTCAACATTTATCTATTAAAATTTTATTCTTCAAAAATAGAAACATAGTCCTTGCCGTGTGTTCTAGTGGGAAAAGGAGGGAGGAATGGGTGAAATATTGATCATCTTTGGGTCATTGGAGTTGTTCCACTTGATACTATGATGATGGATACAAGCTATTTTACATTTTGTCAGAACCTATAAAAGTATACAGTGTATAAGGTAAACAATAATGTAAACCACTGGCCATGGTTAGTAGCAATGCTTTGATATTATTTCATTGAGTGTAATAAATACACTATACTCATGTAGGATATTATTTGTAGGGGAGGATGTTGGGGGAGGGAGTGGGGTGTATGTGAATCCCTATATTTTCTAGGTGACTTTTCTGTAAACTAAACTTTCTTGGAAAATAAAGTGGAAAATATATAGCACACTGGGGGAACACACAGAAGGAATTGTCAATATACATGAAAGATAACAGGTCTTGTGGTCATGAAAGGCATAAGGCAAAAAAATATTTTTTTTTCTTTTCTTTTTCTTATTTTTAATTTTTAATTTTATTATTGTTATTTTTTGTTGGCTTTGTTTTTGGCAAGGTTTTGGGTTGCAGAGCAACTGTGGTAGGGTAGGATCACTGGTCTGGGTTCTGTTGTGGGGGAATGAGTGTGTGGGGTGCAACTGGGACATGCCTCTATGTACTGTGAGTGTATTCATATGATCATTGGGTGTTGTCTGAGTTGGTGGAGACCCACAGAATTAGTGACAGAGCATTGAATTCCCATCCTGGAGAGTCCTGCTACATTCTCTCATAGAGTGTTGAGAATCTCTGTGGTGCTTGGGCAGTTTCTAGGAAAGGAGGGCAGACCAATGTGCCAAGACATTGATGTTGATACTTGCACTTATGAATATTTTTCTTGTGAAATCAAAACAAAGCCTAGTAATATATATTTCCTAAAGATTACTTCCTGAAAGCCTCCTTATTGCTCAAAAGCAGACTCTCTCTAAGACAAATTCAGTATATAAATTCACTCCCTTCCCCCAATGTGGGATATGACTTCCTGGCATCGAGGGATTAATACCAAGCACCAACTAATGATGCATTTGGAGAAAGACCTAGACCAAAAGGGAGAAATATTGAAAGCAAAAGAGTTTTTATGGCTAAGAGATTTCAAAGTGTGTTGGGTTGTCATTCCACTGTTACGATGATGTCTCAGGAGATACTCACTATCTGCAACAGTAAACAGTGTCTCATGTAGGGGTATTCCTGGGGGTTCTAGAGACATCTAGACAGGAAAGATAGGGCACACAACCATCAGAGTGCCTTACCTTGGAATATATGATAACCCATCTCCCCCAATGTATCAAAGTTAGATTCATTTATTATTTTCATATATGTAGTTCTTCTTCCTTATTTACTTGAACCTATAATTAACACTATAATCATTAAATATATGTCCCAGATTCTAATCTTCTGGCTGTTCATATGTCAGGTGAGGTGAACCCTGGATCTCAGCAGAGTTGCAACCTCTAAGCTCCCTCTCAGTCAGAAACAGAGTGGGCATCACCATGCTGAAATCCTCAAGATGGAGGAACAAACAAATATAAGGGGGGAATGCAACTATGGACTAAAGTATATTAATCATTATTTTGGTAATGAAAGTAATTGTACATTAACATAAAGATAGTGGTCATCAGAAGTTCTGAGGAGAGGGAGAAGGAAGAACAGGTCTAACAGGGGGCATTTTTTAGACATTGGAATCATTACGCATGGTATTAAAATGACAGATACTAGCTATTACATATCTTGTTAAAACCCATAAAATTGTGTGGTGTAAAGTGTAAAGCATAATGTAAACTCTAGACCATGCTTTGTTGCAATGCTTCAATATATGTTCATCAATTGTTACAAATGTAACACACTAATGAAAGATATTGTTAATGGGTGAAAGTGTGAGGGGGGAGGGGATGGGTATATAGGAATCCCCTATATTTTTTATGTAACATTTATATAATCTAAAGCTCCTAAAAAAAAGGAAATAAAAAACCTTCAGTATTTCTTGATGGACAATTTGCAAGCTGTTTGAAATAATTATGTGGAGGCAAAATCGTGCCAAATTTGATGAAAGCCATAAAAATATACATACAAAAATATCAACAAAGTTCAAATAAGATAAAATCAAAATTATTCACACTGAGACATATAACAGTCAAGTTTTTGAAGTCCTAATGCACTGTGAGAATACTAAAAGTAGAAAGAGAGTAGTGAATCATCATATAACATGGATATACAAATAAGATTAAATGCCTGTTTTCTCTTCTTTTTAATTCAAAAGATCCCTTTGGATTTTTTAAAAGATATTTTTATTACAGAAGTTGTGAACTAAGTGCCTACTTTTAATCAGATACCATATAGGCCAGAAAACTGTGCAATGACAGATTTAAAATTCTGAAAGCAAATATTGTAAACCAAGAATTCTATTTCCAGCAAGACTCTGTGTCAAAAATGGTGATAGTCATGGTGCCATTACCAGTAGATCTATC
>JAQZBX010088435.1:0-12746 GCA_029593785.1 Cabassous unicinctus
TGCTTATATGACCAACAACTGCAGAGTACACACTATATTCAAGTATATGGCTCATTCACCAGTATAGACCATATATATTAGTCACAAAATAAGTCTCAATACATTTTAAAAATTGAAATCTTTCAAAAGATTTCTCTGTCCAAAATAGAAAGAGGCTGTATAATCAATAACAGTAGGAAAACTAGGAAGATTCACAAATATGTGGAAATTTATTACACTTAAATAGTCAATGGGTTAATGAAGAAATGATGGGAAATTTGAAAATTCGTAGAGATGAATGGAAAAAAAACAACAAACTGAACATATGAGATACAATGAAGGCAGTGTTCAGGGGGTAATTTACAGCTTTAAATTACTATACTAAAAAAAAGAGACTCCTCAAATCAAACTTAAGTTTATATCATAAAGAATTAGAAAAAAGAGGAGCAAACCAAACCATAAGGTAAGAGAAGGACAGAAATATTTAAGATTTGAGTGGGATAAATAGAATATATAGAGAAAAACAACAGTGAAAGTAAATGAAACTAAAAGTTATTTCTTTGATTAAATCAATAAAGTAGCAAAACTTTAGCTAGACTAACAAATTTAAAAGGGGAATGAATATAACTAAAACTAAATATTAAAGTGCACACATTCTTCTCACCTTGGAGAAATAATACAAAATTTACAAGCCGTTATACCAGCAAACTGCGTAATCTAGATGAAATGGACAAATTCCTAGAAACACTAATTACCTAAGATTCAAGAATAGGCAAAAATCTCAACTGACCAATAACAAGTAAATTTTTTGAGTCAATAATGAAAATAACTCTCTTCCCTCCCCTCCAAAAAAAGCCAAAATTGAATGGCTTCACAGAAGAATTCTACCAAATATTCAAAAGAATTAACATAAATGCTTATCAAACTTCCTCAATAAACTGAAATAACACTTCCTAACTCATTTCATGGGGCTAGAATTACTATTTTACTGTCATAAAGAAATAGCTTAGGTAAGGGAAATTACAGACCCATTAGCCTGAAGAAGAGAGTTGCTAAATTCTTCAACCAAATACTAACACACAAATTCAATAGCACTTTAACAACAATATTTACCACAACTAGATATGCAAAGGTGATTCAATATAACAGATAAATTGATGTAATACATCATATTAGTAGAACTATTGAAAGAAAAATAAATAACCAATATTGGCTCATGTCAACAGAAGAATACATTTGACAAATTTCAACATCTTTTCTGAATAAAAACACTCAGTAAACTAGGAATGGAAGTATATATCCCCGATGTAATAAAGGATCATGATGACAAATCCACAGCTGACATAATGGTTAATTTTGTAAGACTGAAATATGCTTCCTTAGATTAGGAACAAAATAAAGATGTCCATTTTCACCAGTGCTATCCAACATTGGTCTGGAAAATTTAATAAAGAATTTAAGAAAGAAATAGCATCAAATTTAAAAAGGATTAAGTAAATATCACAACCCTCCTGTCCTATCCCTTCAATAAGCAACTACACCCTTTCACTTTATGATCAATTACATCCGAATGGGTGATGGCTCACAACCTTCTCCTCTCTTTCTATTTCTTGTAAACCTATCTTACAGACAATAGCTCTCTGAGACTGCTCAATTTCCTTAATTCATATCAGTGAGGTCATGTACTGTTCATCCTTCAATGATTGGCTTCCTTTACTCAACATAAGGTCTTCAAGATTCATCCATGTTATCCCGTGTGTTAGCACTTTCTTCCTTCTTACAGCTGAGTTATATTCCATTGTATGTATGTACCACATTTTGTTTATCCATTCATCTCTTGATGGGTACCTGGGTTGATTCCAACTTTTGACAATAATGAACAATGCCACTATGAACATTGATGTTCATGTCTTTGCTTTCAATTATTCAGGATATATACCTAGCAGTGGAATTTCTGGATCATATGAAGTTCTATAGTTAGTTTTTTGTTTGGTGGTGCAGGTTTGACAGGTGGGTAGATTGGAAAGGGTGGGTTATAAGGTCCAGGATAGTAGGGGGAGGGCTGGGATAGGGACCAGTTGAACACTGGGGATTTGTGAGTATAAGGCTGAAGGTACAGAGGTGGGAATGCTCTTATGGCAATATGACAAGGAAGAGTCACTGGTTTATGGTGTTTGTGGGGGGGGGCATTCAAGAAAGGGCACACCTAGAGCAGGTTTCTAGGGAGTTTGTGAGTGTTCATTCTGTCATAATGTGTTGTATCAGTGGGTGGAGACCCATATAATGAGCGTGAAGGAGTTGGACTCCCATCTTTGAGTGGACTGATTTGTTCAGAAATAGAGAAGTGAGAGTCTCTCAAGATTAAAGGTGGCTCCTAAAAGGGGAGGAAAAACAAGTGTGTCAAGATCTCTTGTTGCATGTAACTATGAATCTTGTCATCCAACGAGTCAAGCCAGGGGGTTGTTGTGGGCCCTGCGGGGATGGGGTGGGAGGAATAGAATAGATCAAACAAGAGGTATTTAGTGGTCAGTGGAAATGTTCTTCATTACCATACAGTGAAGGACACAAAACATGGTAAATATCATCAAAATTCATAAAAGTGTACCGTCTAAAATGTAAACCATAGTGTAAACCATTGACAACGTTTAGCAGCTATGTTTCCATATTTGTATATCAGTTATAACAAAGGTACCATCCACATATAAAAAGGTATTAATATGGGAGGGAGGAATGGGGGAGGATGGTGGGTATATGAGAGTCTCCTGTATTCTGTGTGTGACTTTGCTGTGCCATAAAACTTCTTTGGAAACAAAATTTTAAAAAGTGAGACATTGGGGAATGAGATGGGGAAGGAGGCATAGTACAGACAGGACACCAGATATTGCAAAGATGAAAGGCAAAATGTCCAAAATTTTTTCTTTTAATTTTTCATTTTTTTAATAAACCAATCTTAATTTAATTTAATTTTTAGTTTTTCTTAATTTTTATTTATTTTATCTCTTACATTTAAACTTATTATTATTTCATTTTCCTATTAATTGTATTCAGCTATTGTAATGGCTGCATCTTTGAAGAAGCTTTGGATCACAAAAGGGTTACAACTGGGGTGGGGGAGGATCACCGGTGTGGGATGTCAGAGATGGGGGATGCATGGGAGGAAGTTAACCTGAGCATAAATATAAGGTATATAAAAATATTCAAATAGTCATATGTTCACGGGCATTGTCATAGTGGATGGAGAATCACTCAATAAATGAAAGAATACTGAATTCCGATCCTGGAGAGCTCTGCCACATTCTCTAAGGGAGCATCAACAGTCCTCCAAGTGCAGGGGCAGTGACATGTGAAGGAGGATGATCCACTGATGGACCCTTGATATTGATGACTTTCCTTATGAGTCTTTGCTATTGAAATGGAAACAGCCTATTATTATGGGGTGCTTAAGGGTTGCCTCCTGAGACCCTACTTGTTGCTCAAATGTGGCCTCTCTCTAAGCTAAACTCAGCATATGAATGCATTACCTTCCTACCAGATGGAACATGACTCCTGGGGATGAACCTCCCTGGCACTGAGGGATTGCTACCAAGTGCCAACTGGCTATGAGACTGGAAAAAGATCTTGAATAAAAGGAAGGAAATGTAAACACAAATGAGTTTACATGGCTAAGAGACTTCAAAATGAGTCGAGAGGTCTTCCCGTAGGTAATGCTTATGCAAATCTCAGTAGGATCTCATAGAATTCCAAAGTGGATATCACCCCAAATAGTGGGGCTCCTGAGGACTCTGGAGACACCCAGGTCCTATGTCAGGGCAGATAGCTCCAGAGTTTGGTGCCTTGACAATGGGTCATACTTTGAAGTTTGTGCTCCTGAGAGTAACAGAGTTGGACTCAACTATGTCTTCCCTGCAAATGGCTCATCTGTTCCTTTTATTCAAACCTGTTCTTGGTGATGGAGTTTGCAGGTTTATATCCAGAGACTTGAGTCTTTGGGCTGTCCATGTGCTAGCTGGGCCCACAACCTTGGTGGAGCAGCAATCCTAATCTACAGCTCATTTTACTCATCCAGGAGAACTGGTGGAGAGATGATGATGGACAACAGCTGTCCCAGGGAATGGAGAGAGTCTGCAGCTGCACATAGGATAATCCCATCCATCTTCCCCATGGGATATAAACCCCTTTTCAATTGGAGGTGGAGTGGACATCACCATCCCAGAGTCCCCAGCATGGGAGGAAGAGCTATGGACTAGAGTGTACTTACTTGTATTCTACTATAGATGTATTGTGATTCTAGCAATGGAAGAAATTACAAAATTGATATAGTGCCAGTGGCCAAGGGATGTTCTGGGGGCAGGGAGAGGGAAAAGCAGTTGTAGTAGAGGGTTTTTTTCTTGACTTGGAATGTGTCCTGAGTGATATTACAGTGACCATTTTATACCATCATATAACATGCATAACTGTGTGGGAGAAGGTGTGGTCTACAATGTGAACTATGGTCCATGCTTAATGGCAAAGCCCCAGGATTTGTTTATCAATTACAATTAATGTGCCCCACTAATGAAGGATGTTTATGTGGGAGGTTGTGGGAAGTGTGGGAGGTGAGGCATACAGGAATCCCTATATTTTTTGTGTAATATTTATGTAATCTAAGTATCTTTTAAAAAATAAAAAATATATATAAAAAGGAATAAGTAAAATACCTCTTAAATATAAAAAATCCTGTCAAATAAAATAGAAAACCTACTGAAACTAATAAATGAATTCAGCAAACCTGTAGGACAAATGAACAAATGATGCAAAAATTACGTATTTCTATACACCAGCAATAAACAATCTGAAATGGAAATTAATTAAAAAATCCTTTTACAACAGCATGGAAAACAATAAAATATATGTGAATAAATTTATTCAAGGAGGTGATACACTAGTATACTCAAAACTACAAAACACTGATGGAATAAATTAAAGAAGACATAAACTGAAAAGGATCCTGTGTTCTTTGACTGGAAGATTTAATGTTGCAAAGATAATATTTTCTTTAGTGATCTATCACTTTATTGTGATACTTATCAATATTCCAGAAGCCATTTTGCAAAAATTGAATACCCTGCAAATTTAAATGTATTTGCAAGAGACCCTGAATAGCCAAAACTATTTCAAAAAATAAAAATGTACTATAAATATTCAGTAAAAAACAACTGTGACTTACTGACATCAGGATAAATATGGAGATCAATGGATTAGAATTGAGATTCCAGAAATAAACCACCATATTTGTGTATAACTTATTTTTGACATGGTTATCTCCTACAGGTAATGGGGAAAGAATAGTCTTTTCAAAATGTTTTTGGGTAAAGTAGATTTACACATTCAGTGAATGAAGCTGAACCACTACTTATACCATATACAAAAATTAACTCAATTGTGCCAATGACTTAATTATAAAAGTTAAAACCATAAAACTCTTAGAGTAAAACATATGAACCCCTATTCATGGCCATGGATATGGCAATAGGTTATGGATATGACACTAAAAGCACAAGCAATTAAAGATGAATAGAAAATTTGATATCATTTTTTAAAAAAATCCTCATTAAAAGACATTATCAAGAAACTGAAAAAGAATGGGATGAAAGAAAATATTTGGTAAAGGCTTTATGTAAGCCAAATATAAGAAACGACAACTCACAAAACAATTCAAACAGCCAACAAAAATTGGCAAATAACTTGGACATATTTCCAAAGAAGGTATGGAAATGGTCACTTGGCACGTTAAAAATGAAAAAAAAAAAAAAGATGCTCAATATCATAGCCAATAGGGAATGCAAATTATAAGCAAGATGTGGTACAACATCATACCCAAAAAGATTGCTATTACTGAAAATTAACTATAATGAGACAAGGGGGATTTCTGATTTCATAAATTCTACTTATTATCTCTATTTAACAAGTATTCCTGATAACTTTTTTAACTTTTGTAACTTTTGTAGCTGTGTTGACACTTTGTATGTGTGTATGGAGACTACTATTTTTGAGCCTTCATGTCTGTTCTGCAAAGGAAGATGCAAAAACCCAGAATACTAACTAAAAGAGAGCTTTATTTAGATAAATGGATAAAACTTGGAAGAATTTAGATAGTAATAACCATATAACAATGAGAAATGGGTTAATTAGATAACATAAAGGAAAAATAAAAGTATGTTTACAATAATTCACCAAAGACTAGCAATTTATTTGACAATTGTTATGTAGATGATCTAACTTTATTAAACAGTCAAATAATCACAATTATTGATTTCTCACAATATAATGCAATAAGCCAATTATATAGTATAAAGGAAAGAGAGAGACTACATTTAAAAACACTCACCAAACCAGGGGAAAACTCAACATCTGGTCTTTCACAAGGCTGGGAAATCCCATTCAACAGCTGACCAGAGTCCTGATTGGAGACAACACCTGGGTAGAGCATATTAGCAACAGCCTCTCCCAGGGTACAATACAATACCAGGCCCTGGGGAAAGTACAAAAACAGGTCCTGGGTAAAATACAACAACAGGCCCTGGGTAGAATACAACATCAGTTCCTGGGTTAAATACACCACCAGGCAGAGCATCTTCTGGGTGAGACTTCAACTGGCAGTTTTGGGGTTGCCTTTTTAAGGGATTCTGAATCTCAGAACTCTTGCCAATCCTGCTACTTGTGCATGGGAAAGTTTTGACCTAGCTATCTGTGTGCCTGCAGGCATGGCTTTCAAGCACATCCTTCCACTGACCAGACCCCAAAAAACATTCCTTGGTACCTGTGAGAAGAAGACTCCAGGTACCTGCACATTCCTTATTGGTGGTCCACAATTCTTAACCCATTCCATATTTACATTTATATATTTATAACAATATCCAAGATTTCTTGGAACTTCTTAGAGTGTCCCACGTTCTGATAGTCTCTTCGTTTTTCTGATACTCTCTTGATTGCCAGCTATTAATAAGAGTTTTCAGAATAATGACAAATGAGTTACTTTCTCAGAAATATTTGTTGGGGTGGTATCTCATATTACAAAGAAATATAAAATTGGTCACACCTCATGTGTGAAGGTCTCTTAAAGCACTTTTGTTAAGATCCCACTCTCTGCCACATCCTTTCTTATTTTTTAATAACTTTATATTTTTAAATATTTCAGATTACATAAATGTTACATAAAAATTCTAGGAAATTCCCATATGCCTCACTCTCTACCTTTCCCACACTTTCCCACATTAACAACATCCTTCTTTATTGTAGTATATTTGTTAAAATTGATGAATATATATAGGAGCATTGCCACTAACCATAGATAGTAGTTTACACTCTGTCCCTCACAACTTTGTAACTTACGACAAAATATATAAAAGCCTGTATCCTTCATTGCAACAACATTCAGGACAGTTCAAATTTCCCAAAAATGCCCCCATATTACACCTGTTTTTCCCTCTCCCTACCCTCAGAACCTCCAGTGGACACTGCCTCCACATCAATGATAAAAGTTCTTCCATTGTTAGAGTAACAATAAGTCTATAGTAGAATAACACTAAGTCTACTCTAGCTCATTATTCATTCCCCAATCCTGAGGATCCTGTGATGTTGATGCCCACACTGTCTCTAATTGAGAGGGGGGCTTAGGTCCTTTGTGGCAAATGGATGGGACTCTCTTGCTTGCAGTTGTAGACTCTCTGTTCCTTGGGATGGGCATTGTCCTTTATCAGCTCCTTGTTAGTTGTCCTGGGTGGGTCCAATGAACTGGAGATTAGGTTTTGCAACTCTGCTGAGATTCAGGGCCCGAATGACACATGGACAGCCCAAAGATTTAAGTCTCTTTGACATATATGTATCGAGTCTAGTGCTAACTATAGGTTCAAATAGAAGGGGCAGAAAAATCATGTGTAGGGAAACCACAAATGAGTCCAACTCTGACACACTAGGGAATGCAAATTCCAAACGTGGCCCACAGGCAGGTTGCCAAACTCCATTGTTTCATTTATTTACTTTATTTTTAAATTCCATTCTAAAATGTATTCCATCTTCCTTTAATTTTATATCTACTAGTCAATTTTATTTCTTTTGTTAATGTTGTGAATTTTAAGAGGTATATGATTTTCCTTTATGTCTTAATGGTGGTCCAAATGCTTAGAAAGCATAATTTTATTCAGGTTCCAATATTTTATGGATATAATATAATAATATCAATAAATTGCATATATAATAAGATATAAATTAAAAATATATTGAATCCCATTAATGTCTGAAACTTTTTGGTATATATCTATTTTGAAATTAGTTGCTGTTAAGCACTAATACAAATTTAAGTTATCTCAAGAGTATAAAAAATGAATCCTTCCCAATGAGGAAGTAAAGGAAAACTAGCCTCTCTATGGGGACAAATCACTAGTTCTCCAAGTCTCCTGAGATGTGTGACCCATATATGTCCTTCAAAAAGGATAACCTTATTTATAAAGGACCTAGAAGCAGAATTGTTCATAACAGTGAGTGTAAATGGGACTCTTTGATTTTTACCCCTTTGAAAGAGGAACAACATTTGGAAACAGTTTGTTTCTGGTGTTTAATATAGATGATTAGATTTTTAAAAAACTTATACTTTATGATATATATGAGATGCATAGACTACTAAATGATTGAAAATATAAGGATAAAAATACTTAAAAATAGTACTATATAAGCACTATGAATGAAATATTGCTTGAGGTAGATTTTAAAGCATAGATAAGAAATTTGGAGGCAAAAAAATGTTGTCATGTTTTTCTTGAAAATCAAACCCCCTAATTTTAAAAAATTGATTTCTGATTACTTCTTACAAATAGTCTTTGCAATCAATTTTTGTATATTGCTCTCACATTTTTCAAACCTGCCAAGCTCACTTATTAATAAAAAAAATTACATTATCCAGATTAGATAGGAAGAAGGAAAACTGTATGTATTTACTGGTGATATGGTTGTCAAAATTGAAGTAAATTTTAAAATCTGTAAAGAAATTCTATTATATTTTATGAATATGAGAGAAATGCTGGCCTAATATATAGAGTTCAGATACTGTTCATTCACTTCTGTTCTTTTTCTGGAAGTGTTTCAATATAATTGGATATATTTTTATCTTAATGTTTGATAGAATTCATAAATGTAGCTAGTTTGATCTGGGGATTCTTTGTGGGAAGCTTTGAAAAAAAAACAAATTCTATTTCTTTAAGATATATAGGACTATTGAAACGATCTGTTATTTTTTTTAGTGTGCCTTTTAAATACATAGTATTCAAGAAATTTGCCAATTCTGAGTTGTTGAATTTATTGACCTTAATGTGTTTACAATAACCCCTTATTTTCCTTTTAAAATCTTTCTAATGTATAATGTTAACACCTGTGTCATTAAGAAATAAAATGTTTGGTAATAAGTGATCTAAGTGCCCTAATTATCAAAATGTAAAAGCAAATTAAATCCAAACAATATAGAGACAAGGATATAATAAAAACAAGGAAAGAATTCCTGAGGACATACCTAACATTTCTAAATAGAGAATATCAGCAAAGACAAAAAGTTGTTTTCTATAAAAGGATTCATATGTCTGAAGAATTACCTTGATCAATGAAAAGAGAGAAAAAACACATAAAGCCAATATGGTGGAACTATTATATGTTTCTCCTAGTGGTGAAAAATTGTACAGATATCTTAAAATACTATTTGAGGATAACCATTAATTCTGTCCTAAATTATGATCCAACTATTGTATTTCTAGATATTTATTAACAAAACCATTAATTTGCATGGCAATCATTAAAGCACCATCAGTTAACATTAGTTCAGAGTTTCATACCTGGTCTTAGCAGGAAAAATGAGTTTAATGAGCATATCCTCACACCTCTAGAAATTAGTGCTCTTCCTTGCAATAAATTTTAAAGAACAAATGAGACAATTAATTTCATAGGGGGAGAAAGAAATTACCCTTAGAATTAAAATGAGATCTATTATTCTGATTTCTTTATTTCTCAATTGATTTTGCAGGCCAGTAAAGGGTAGATGGACAAATATCAAATATAAATTTAAAAATTTTTACTAATTTACAGATTTAACTTCTCAGTTACTACAGAATATGGCAATATGTCACCATATGGCCCTCCAGGAAAGCCTGAAATTTCGCTAAAATAATCATTAAATTTTTAAATTATAATCCACTTCTCAATATAGCACTGCATTAAATGCTTTGACACAAATGATTTTTGTAAGTACCCTAACTAGTCCATGTCAGTAGCCCACAAAATTATGTTTCTAAATCATTTTGCATGGTATAATTAGTATTTGATTTGTAGTTTCTTGAAAATTCTAAGTTCTATTATCCTCATGCATTGCCTTTGTGATATCAAGGAATAATTAACTTTGAGATAGTTTATATCTTTTTTATTCCATATTCATTGTGTTATTCCTTCAAAAATAATGCTTGTCCCCTGTGATGGTTAAGTTCATGTGTCAAGTTGGCCAGGTTATGGTGCCCAGTTCTTTGATCATGAAAGCACTGTTTTGATCGTTACTCTGAGACTATTTCATGGATTAAAATCATCAGTAAATTTATTGCATTGATGGCTGATCACATCTACAACCAGCTGAGAAGATTGCCTTCAAAAATGAGAAAATTCCCATCCAATCAGTTGAAGACCTTTAAAGGAGAAGTAATGATTTCAGCAGTCAGAAGGGAGAATTTCCATCTCTAATTCAGCCAACCCAGCATCTATTGGGAAGTTCATTGAAAATCTTCATTGGCATTCTCAAGTTGCAGCCTGTCTTAGAGAATTTGGAATTGCCCATTTCGACAATCTTTTGAGCCAATTCTTATAGAAAATCTTATAATATTTACATAATATACATACTAATGTATACTATACATGTAATATTTATATATTTAGTTATTTTCCCCAGAGACCCTGATTAATACAACACCAATACATTCTCATGGCATTTGTCATCTCTGAATTTCTCAGAGTATAGATTATAGGATTGAACATAGGTGAAATGGTGGTGTAAAATACTTCAAATATTTTATGCTTAGGGTAGGTATTAAGTAGTCTAAGGTTAGCAAATATTGAAGGCCCCAAAAACTACCTAGAGTGATACGAGACCCACAGGGAGAGAGAGTTTTCATCTTCCCACAAATAAGTCATTTCACTGGTGTATAATGTAATGACAAGAAACAAATAAGACAACACAAGTTACTAAGGCAACCCTACCTGATTTTGCAACCACAAGACACCAGTGATGTAGGTACCATTACAGGAAATATTTAGCAATGAGAAAATATTGCAGAAACAGGGATAATTTAATCTGACCCCCAAAGGGCAATGGGATTGTTATGGATAATTAAGGAATGGATGAACAGTCCCACCACATGCCCAAGCAGCTAGGACTAGAAGATTGCATTTGGCACCATTCATGATAATAATGTAGTGCAGAGTCTTGCAGAGGCAATGTAGCTATCAAAGGACATGGAAGCAATAATGCAGACTTCAATACTTCCAAAGAAGTCTGTGGCAAAGAACTGAAACTTGCAATTATTGTAGGAGATGGCTTTATCCTCACTAATAAGTCACCAGTCAGTTTGGCTGAAACACTAGAGGTTTAGCATTTGTCCATACAGGATCAATGGCTGAGGAAATAGTCCATGAGGTGGTGGAAAGGGAGCTGCATTGAATGGAGGAAAAGATCAGGAGGTTTACTACCAAGAAGGAAACAAAACAAAATAAGAGGAACTAAAGCAAAATATGTGTATATTCTGGCCATAGCAAAGTCCCAAAGTGACTAATTCTGAAGTGTTCTTGTCCCTTTCCATATATCTCAAATGGGTTAAGATCATAAAATATATTATCATTATTATATCATATTATATCATTTATAAAACAACAAAAGTTTAATGTATGCAATGAAAATAAAATGTTTCACTTATATTTAAATGTACTGCCTTAGCCATATGATCAACTTTCTTTCTCAGCATAATCTGGAAAAATACACTGAATGATTAAAAAAATGAATCAGAAAATTCAATTGTTTAAAACACCCTTGTTTAATGTGGCAAATTTTAATCTGCTAAAGCTACTGAGAAAATAAGTGTCAGGTACAGAGTGTTTTGTAGTTAAGTGTAACCATACATCAAATTATTAAGTGGTGGTTCATTGTCCTACCCTTTAATTATTGCAATTGATACAGATTGTTTGTTAATGAAGTGGTATATTGTTACTTATGAAATACATTTATTTACCTAAAATAAATTGATTTAAATAATTGTTTTATGTGAGGTTGGTGAACTACTTAAATGTGATCACTCGATTAATCCAAGTCCACAATTCCCAAAAAAAGTGAGTCAGATCACAGGAATCTCAGTAATTTTTCTGATTCAGTAAGTTATACACTGTTGATCCTGGAAGACAGAATCTGGCAACAAAATCAGAGGAATGTAAAATAAACTAAGCAGTTGACAGGATTGAGCTCATTGCTTAGGCTTCTTAAGCTTCATTTTGTCAATTACATCATTGTGAAATCAGTTCCTAATTCAGAAATATGGGGAATACATGAGTAGTATGAAATACCCTAGTGTCATACATGGCTAATGCCATGCATTTTTTTAAAAACATTTTTACTCTTTTATTGAGCAGGTTAGCAACTACTGTAATTGTCCTTCACATATATACAACAAATTCAAATTAAGAAGCAAGTAAGAAAAGAAAAAAAAAAAAAAAAA
>JAQZBX010088436.1:0-12746 GCA_029593785.1 Cabassous unicinctus
CACTCTGCATGGATCAACACACAAGTAAAACCTGGGTATTTATAATCTAAAATGGGAAACTATGGCCTGTAAATCAGTCCTCTTTATTACCTTTCAGCACCTTTCTCTCTACCTAGGACCCATGATCTGTTATTTCCTCCCATTTCTCTTTCCTCCCTACCTTAATAAATTACTCGCTTAATCAACCATGGTGTGCTCTTGAAATCCACTTTTGGCAGCATAGGCAAGAACCTAGATTAAATCCGGTAACACAAGCAGCATAGAATACATCCTAAATTTCTTAAGTCGCTAAAAAATTGTCACTTCTTGTAATAATCCAGAAAAGCAACAAGATATGCAGCAACTTATGAAATAGGGATTTAGATATTTAAAGATGTCTTTAATAATCACAACCAATTGTATCTTACGTAAAATGGCTCATTGGCACAAAATATGCAAGCTTTATTCCAGGACATCAAAGTGCCCCCAAATAAATGCTGTGCACGGTGACATTCTATATCCGCCTTATAGCTTTATTTGACAAATTACAAATAAATTATCTGATAATATGCTGTTTCCTTTCTCTCCTTAAAAATTGGTGCTTTGAGTTTGTTGCAAATCACAAGGAACCACAATTCCTCTACGTTACAATTAAAAACAATGGGTTCAGCTGCCCAACAGGGCTCAAAGCCAGGGTTCGCTGAGTCCGACAGTAGGTCGCCAGCTGTGCAGGAGGCGCCAAGCATCCTAGAAGGCCGCCGCCCTCTACAACAAACGATCGCAATACCCGAGGCCGGTCCCGAACCACAGGTGCTGCGGTGCGGGTGGGGCACCCCATAGGTCCCCGCATCCGGTGCGGGGCGGAGCCCGGCGCGATCAAGTAAGTTGCATTGCACGACTCCCGGGTGGCGAGCCTCGCGGGTGGAGGAACACCAGCCTTCCCTACCCCTCTCTGTCCCCAGCAACTTACTCGCCCGCAGGGACTTACTGTGGTCGCGCACTCTAGGTGCAGTGGGGTTCCACCCGCAACTGTGGCGACCGTACTGAAAGGAAACAGCCATTTTAACCAGGGGAGATGACCATCTCGGTGGAGGAGAAGGTGAGTAAGCGGACTCCACCCAGGAGCCCGGCAAATGCTGTGACAAGCGGAGGGGCGGATTGGGAGATGGGTTAGAAGTCCAGCAGTCGCCACCAGCCCCGGAAGCACACCGAAGGCACCTCATTAACCACATGCCCGCAAGCGGAGTGGTGAGAACCGGAAACTTGGCTATAGGGCCAGGAAACACCTTCTGCCACAGCTGGTGCGCCTGCGTGCTCCAGTCCGTTCGGAAAAGGTTGCTTACGGAATGGTACCCAAACTCTTGTGCAATAGAAATTTGGGATCCGCATTCTGGAGTGGGATTGGACGCAATCACGAAGCGCCAAATTCGAGTTGCGATGGTCGGGGAGAGTGGGAGAACGAGCTCCTATTCCAAGGAAATAAGTGTTTCTCGGAGCCTGTGCTGGCGTTCTAAGGACGTTTGCCACTGTTATACCTTAAAACTCACTGGAGTCCGCGCCCCCCGCTTCGGGTTTGCACCGCTACAGCCGTAGTAGTACGTGTATCTTTTGCCCAGACAGTGCATGAGGCCCTTCAGTGGGCTTGCTTTGGAAATCCTCATTTTCAAAAAATTCTGGGTCAGGATAAAAAATTTTAAGTTCGTGGTTGCCATTTTTAATGATAATCAATACAAAATAGAAGTACCTCCAAGGAAAAAAGTGTTTTTTTGTTGCAGACAACAGGGTCATTAGAAACAAGATTATTCATTTTTAAAGGAGGAAAAAGTGAGTACTGAACAGAAAAAAAGACGTAGTTTAAAATGTATTCATCTTTTTTTAAAAAAATAGATATTTTAAACTAGTAACCATGATGAAGTTTTATTTTAAACGAAGTTTAAATTTGAGAAAGTGGGCTTGAAGAAATTTTTTTTCACACTCAAACCACACACACAAAAGATAGGGCAAATTCTTTAATAGTTAAAAGCTTCTAACATGTACACTAATGATAAAAATATCCTCTTTATCAACCCCCCGAAAAGAAACCGTAATTAAAATTATAAATATAAAGTGTAGCAAAGACAGAAAGCCAGCCCTTTTACATAAACTAAATCTTTTACATATAGTGAGTTTTATATCTATGTACTTATCTTTCTATGTGTCTAAATCTATTTTTTCTGACTCCTGGCTGAAAATTTTAAGCTGCAAATCCTTTATTTGTACACTAATTTAATATTGTTTATTTAAAAATGAAAATGTCTTCTGACTGACAAAATTAAATACCAAAAAAAGCATGCATTTTTAGAGATATTCTTCCTTAACTTATACAAGATTACTGATTAAACAAGGTAATATTATATGCACTTTGTATTTAAACAAAAAAAATCACATTTAATATAAATAAATCATTATTCTAACAAGTTTTATTTTGACAATAATTGTATTTTGTAACAATTTTTTTTCTTACAGTCAAGTTTGGTAAGATTTAATGGATCTAGCTATATAACTTTTATAGCCTTGGTATCAAATAGTATACCCATGCAAAACAAAAATTTGGTTTTCTCCCTCTTAAAATGGCAAAGTTTTCTTGGATTGTCGGTTTTAGTCAGAATTTGTTAACATCTTTACCCAAATAATGAATGTGAAAGATGAAAGGTCGGTTTTATCAAAATAACTCCTTTTACTTTATATTGACTGTATCATGTCCTTAATTGCTTTTAAAAAAAAAACTGTTATTACTTTTTTTAAAAAAATATTTTTTACCATCTTGTTATCTTCTATATTTATTTTTACAATATTTTATTGTCACTTTAATTAAAGAAAAGAACCAAGTTTTTTTTCACAGTAACCTGTGATCCCATTTAATCAAGTGTTCACCCTTTCAGACAAGTTTTAACATTTTGGTTTTTCAAATAAAACGATAAATAATATATTTTTATTTAAACACTTTGAGATATTCCAGAGGGGTCCTGAAAGATGACAAAAAATCTACTCTTTCACTGTATTAAAAATATAAAAAGTTACTGGAGATAAATTTATTTGATATATTAAATTGCATAGGAAATGTTGTCAATTAAAAGGGATTTTCTGACCTTTTAATAGTTGGGTTTATATAAATTAATAGGGCATTTTAAGCAGAGAACTAATAATAATTTGCCTTCTCAAACACCCTCCCTACTGCCCTAGGATGGTTGCTGCAGAGGCAGAGGGAGGGAAGGTGTGGCTGGCCAAGGCAGAGGAATCCTTCAGGGGGTAAACTCCAGTCCAGGATCCAGCAAATACACTCCAAACAGGCACTGAACTGAGAGAGCTGCAAAAAGCACCATCTTCTGGCATAACAAGGATATGCATGTGAGGAAATTTAATAAGTAAGAGAAGTTTTTACTCGCCTTTACAATCTCCCTCCACAAGGCCCAACCAGTAGGTCTAAAACCCGTCTTGCCCAGATTTGAGCAACTATAGGGATAAACCTAAAAACACAGAACAGGTTGAACCAAGAATCAAAGAACAGCAGTTAACACACAGCCTCATTTTACTAAATCTCTACAAAAGAGAGAGAAATTGAACATCTGAGTAAACTCACCTTACTGATTAGATGCTTAGACATCAGCAAAAAATTACAAGCCATACTAAGAAAATGGGAGAGATGGCCCAAGAAAATGACTATACCAAAGCCCCAGAAGAGACACAGGATTTGAGACAACTAAACACCAAAATGCACACAGATTTCCAAAATCAAATTAATGAGTTGAAAGACAATATGAGAGAAAGGACATCAAGAACACACTGAGTGAACACAAAGAAGAAGTTGAAAAACTGAATAGGAAAAGTAAGAGTTCATGGGAACAAAAGACAAAATAAGTGAGATAAAAAACACATTTGAGTATAGTACAGCAGGCTTGAAATGAGAGAAAAAATAATAAATGATACAGAAGACAGAACAGCTGAAATTGAAGAGAGATAAGAACACAGAGAGAAAAGGAAAAAATTGAGCAGGGACACAGGGAGTTAAATGATAACATGAAACAACAACATACATGTCATGGGAGTTTCAGTAGGAGAAGAGAAGGGAAAAGGGGCAGAAAGTATTTGAGGAAATAATAGTCCAAGACATGCCCCAATCAGAGTAACTGCAAATAGACCTATTCCAAGACACATTCTATTCAGAATGTCAAACATCAAAGTTAAAGAGAAATTTCTGAGAGGAGCAAGGGAGAAGCAAACTGTCACACACAAGGGATGCCCAGTGAGACTCAGTACAGATTTCTCATCAGAAACCATGGAGGCAAGAAGACAGTGGTATGATGCAATTAGGTTCCTGAAAGAGGAAAACTGCCAGCCAGGAATTCTTTATCCAGCAAACTTGTCCTTCAGATATGAAGGTGAGATTAAAATATTTACAAACAAACAGAAATGAAACAAGTTCACAAAATAGAATCAAACTTTGCAGGAAATATTAAAGGAAACCTTTCTGCCTGAAAGATAGGAGAGAGAGGCTTAGAGGAAAGTATAGAAGAAAGAATAGCAGAAAGGAAAACTAAAAGAGTAAAAGATGAAAATAAGATATGACATATGAAAAGCAAAGAATAAAATGGTGGCAATAAAATAATACACTTACACTAATATCATTGACTGTAATGAATTAAACTCCCCAGTCAAAAGATATAGCCTGACAGAATGGATAAAAAGAACATGAGCCATCCATATGCTTCCTAAAAGAGACTCACTCTAGATCCAGGGATACAAACTGGCTCAAAGTAAAAGGTTGAAAAAAAGATACCACTCACCAGATGGCTTCACAGGTGAATTCTACCAGGCATTCCAAGAAGAATTAACACCAATCTTGTTTAAACTCTTGTAAAAAAGGAAAGAGGAGGGAAAATTACACAATATATTTAATGAAGCTAAAATCACCCTAATACCAAAGCCAGATAAAGACACTACAAGGAAAGAAAATTACAGACCAATCTCTCTAATAAACGTAGATGCAAAACATCTAAACAAAATACTTGCAAATAGAATCCAACAGTATATCAAAAGGCTTAAATATTACAACCAAGGGGGATTCATTCCTGGTATAAAATGATGGTTCATCAAAAGAAAATCAATTAATGTAATACACCACATTAACAAATTGAAAGAAAAAAAAACCACATGATCATCTCTATTGATGCAGAAAAGGCATTCCACAAAACCCATACTTTCTTGATAAAAACACTTAAAAAGATAGGAATAGAAGGAAAACCCCTCAAAATGATGAGGCATTAAGAAAAAACCCACAGCCAACATCATACTGAATAGGAAAAGGTTGAAAGCTTTCTCTCTAAGATTAGGAACAAGACAAGGATGCCCACTGTCACCCGTGGTATTTAACATTGTGCTAGAAGTTCTAGCTAGGGCAATTAGACAAGACAAAAAGAAAAGGCATCCAAATAGGAAAAGAGGAATTAAACCTATTACTAATTGCAGATGACATGATCCTATATTTAGAAACTCTGTCTGTGACAAAGCCTCTTGAGCTAATGAATGATTCAGCAAAGTGGCAGGTATCAAGGTCAACATGCAAAAATCAATAATGTACACTAATACTGAAAAATCTGAGGAAGAAGTCAGGGAGGAAAATTCATTTACACTAGCAACAAAAATATTGACATACTTAGGAACCAATTTAACCAAAGTACAGGAGCGATATGCAGAAAACTACAAAACAATCCTTAAAGAAACCAGTGAAGACCTAAACAAATGGAAAGTTATTCCATGTTTAGGGATTGGATGACTAAATATCATGAAGATGTCAATCTTTCCAAACTGATTTATAGATTCAGTGCAATAACAATCAAAATTCCAACAGCCTATTTTAAAGAAATAGAAAAGGCAATTACTATTTCTTTGGAAGGGAAAGTGCACCTGAATAGCCAAAAGCTTTCTAAAGAATAAGAGTCATGTGGAGTAACCGAGAGTGTCTACAACTGCAAGCAAGAGAGTACCATTCATGGGCTGCATGGGATCGAAGCTCCCCCTCATTTAAAGGTGGAGTGGGCATCATAATCACAGAGTCCTCAGGATTGGGGAATGAACTATGGACTATAGTAGACTTACTAGTATTCTACTATAGACTTATTGTGATTCTAGCAATGGAAAAAATATCACTGATGTGGAGGCCGTGACCACTGGAAGTTCTGGGGGTAGGGAGAGGGAAAAACATGTATAAAATGGGACTTGGGAATCATCCTGAATGAATATTACAATGATAGATACAGGCCATTATATATCCTGTCATAACCTACAGAGTTGAGTGGGAGAGTGTGAACTACAATGTAAACTATAATCCATGCTTAGTGGCAATGCTCCAAAATGTGTTTATCAACTGCAATGAATGTACCTCACTAATGAAAGATATTGCCAATATGGGAAACTGTGGTAAGTGTAGGGTGCGGGGCATATGGGAATCCCTTATATAGTCTATGTAACACTTATGTAACCTAAGTATCTTTTAAAAATAAATAAATAAATAAATTTGTGGCCAGGAAGAGTGCAGGGACCCCAATCCACCCTTTCCTTCAGAATGAAGTATTAGGCATACTGAAATTAAAGGTACTATCATTTTGGTGAGATCCGTCATGTTGACAGTGTTTGGCTGAGACAAAATGACAAAACAATGAAGAAATATATTCCTATCAGGAATGCTCACAACAAAGCCTGTTGTCTGTCTTTTAATCAGTGTCCTGGCAAGAACTTGCTCCTTCCCTTAAACTACAACACAGAATAAAGCTCAGGTTTGCCTTAGGAAAAGGAATTCTGTGTACATAGTTGCTTATATATGCATGAAATGTTTCTAAAGGATTCCTTAAAAACTGGTGGCAGTAATTTCCTATAAGGAGAGGAAATGGGTGGTTAGCAAACAGAGGTGGGCTAAAGAGTTAATTTTACATCAGTTACCTACTGATGTCAATAAAATACATTTGTGGGAAGAAAAAGAGCGATGTAGGAGAAATTTCACTATCTGGCCTATGTCCACTGCAATCCCATCTGTGCACTGTGTGCACTGCGTCCACCTCAGGAGCTCGCAAGGGAGGTAGGTAGAAAAAAGACTCTGGGTGGAGAGGGAAGCTTGTTCACACCAGCACAGCTGCCGCCTGCTCCAGACACACAGGCAGGCAGGCAGGCAAGCATACTAGCAAGAGGTATGGCCGTTCTTTATTTGCAGGGTTATACATACACCATTGTTATCACTCAAACGTTACATAGAAGAAACACAAAATGTGAATTAGATACAAGAGTATGAATTTGATGCAAGACATACTGAGCTGGGAGACAAACGGCTCTGTGAACTAATAGCTGATTAGTTGGACTGCTCTTTAGGGCAGTTGGGCCACTGCCCAGGTCTTTAACCCTCACAGTTTAATTCTTACAGTTTAACCCTAATAGGCCACTGCCTGAGTCTCAACCTTTACAGCCTAGAAACGCATTACAAAGCTACAGAGGTCAAAACAGCAAGGTGTAAAAAGAAATGAAGTTGTAAACCATATGACAACATGGATGCACCTGGAGGCATTATGTTGAATGAAGCAAGTGAAACACAAAAGGAAAATACTGTATGAATGCACTACTATGAACTAAACATATTGTGTAATCTCTTGGTGCTAATTACTTGAGTTTGAGAGTCACCAGAAAATAGAATGAGATTAGAGAATGGAAAGCTGAGGGTTAACTTGTGCAGAATTGGTAAAAAGGATGTTTTAATCTTTGGAAATTAAGCGTGAAAGCCAAACATAAATTTGAAACTGCCAGTAATATTACAAGGGTATGAAAGTGGTTTAACGGTGGGAAGCGGCTGTGACTCAATTGGTTGGGCTCCCGTTTACCATATGAGAGGCCCTGGGTTCAATTCCCAGGGCCTCCTGGTGAAGGCAAGCCGGCCCACGCGGCGCAGTGAGCTGGCGGCCTGAGCAACAAGATGACCCAACAAAGGGAGAGAAGCAGACACAGAAAATTGCACAGCAAATGGACACAGCGAGCACAAGCAGCAAGGGGGGATAATTACATAAAAATAAAAATAAATCTTTAAAAAAAAAAAAAGAAAGTGGTTTAACGGGAAAGGCTAAGGTCATGTATACTACTACAAGGAAAGCTTAAAATTGTAATATGGGGCTGTATAGCATGGTAAAACTGCATGTGAAATATGAATGTGGGTAAAATTGTATAATAACATTTGTTTTTCTTTGAAACTGAAAAAATTTATGTTAGTACTGAAAGATGTTCATATCAGAATAACAACAACAACGAAAAAGCTAAATGAAAGAAACCAGACACAAAGTATTACATATTGTATGACTCTATGTATATAAAATATAAATATAAATCAATTTATGAAGATGAAATTAGATTAATGGTTATATAGTGCTGGGGAAGGACTGCTAAGGGGTATGGAGTTTTTCTTTTAGGTGTAATGAAATTGTTCTAAAAATTTTAGTGATAATGAATACCACATGGCAATAGTACTAAAAGCCACTGATTTTACACTTTGGATAGATCATATGGTATGTGAATATATCCCGATAAAATTGCTTAATAAATAAATAAATATGCAATAATAGCTAGAAATAGTAATTATGTACAGCAGGGGAAGCATAGAGAGATAATTACTAAGATTATTATTATTAAGAATAATTTTCTTGTTTGTCTTTTTTGTTAATTATTATAGAAATAATAAAAATACTTAATAATGACTGAAGTGACGAATGGCAAAACTCTTTGATTATACCAAATACCATAGATTTCACACTTTGGATATATTCTATGCTTTATTAATATGTATCAATAAAATTAATTTGTTTAAAAATAGACATTAAGAAGACGGTGAGCACAAAGAAAAATATGAAAAATAATAGAAATTATGAGAATGAAAGACATAAATGAGATTAAAAATACAGCAGAGGCACACAACAGTAGACATGAAATTGTGGAAGAAAAAATCAGCAATGTAGAGGAAAGAACAATTACAATTGAAAGGAGAGAAGGACAAAGAGAGAAAAGAATGGAAAAATTGAACAGGGGCTCAGCAAGATGGACAATAGCATAAAGTGCTAATAACACATATTAAAATATGTGTTATTATGGGAGTTGCAGAAGGAGAAGACAACGACAAAGGGGCAAAATGATTATTTGAGGAAATAATGGCCAAAGATTTTCAACTGTCATGAAAGACACGAATATATGTGTCCAGGAAGTACAGTGTACTCCAATTAGAATAAATCCAAATATACCTATTCCAATACACATATTTAGAAGTTAAAATGCTAAAGATAAAAAGAAAATTCTGAAACAGCAAGGAAAGCGTGAAACATTACATGCAATGGATGCGCAATAAGACTTGGTGCAGATTTCTCTTCAAAAACCATGGAGGCGAGAAGGCAGTGGTATCACACTGAAAATTAACATACTGAAAGAGAAAAACTGCCTGCCAAGAATTCTTTACCCAACAAGACTATCCTTCAAATATGATGGTGATTTTAAAATATTCACAGATAAACAAAAACTAAGATAGTTCCTAAACAAGAATCAAGCTCTGCAGGGAACACAAAAGGGAGTTCTGCAGCCAGAAAAGAAAATACAAGAGAGAGGAGTTTAGAGGACAGTGTAGAAGTGAAGACTGTCAGAAACTAACCAAAAATATAAAAAGGTGGACAAAAATAAGATATGATATATGAAAACCATAGGATAAAATGTTTGAGTAAGTTACATTAATAACAATACATTAATAACATTGAATACTAATGGCTTAAACTCCCATTAAAAGACATGGGCTGACAAAAAGGATAAGAAAGCATTAGCCATTCATATGTTGTCTGCACGAGGCTCACCTTAGACCCAAGAATGCAAATAGTCTGGAAGTGAAAGGTTGGGAAAAGATATATCATGCTAATAGTAACCAAAAGAGAACAGGTGTAGCAATACTAGTTTCAGAAAAAAACAGACTTTAAATGCAAAAATGTTTAATAAGAGATGCAGAAAGCCATTATATGTTAATAAAAGGGACAATTCACCTGAAAGGAGTAACAGCTATAAATATCTATCCAGCTAACCAGGGTGCCCCAAAATACATGAGGCAATCTGTGGCACAATTGAAAGGAGTAAGAAACATCTCTACAGTAAAGTTGGAGTCATCAGCAATCCACTTATATCAATAGATAGAAAAACTAGACAGAATATTAATAAGGAAATAGAGAACTTGAACAATATGATAAGTGACCTGCACCTGACAGACATATACAAAGCATTGTATCCTCAGATCAGCAGGTTATATGTTCTCAAGTGCTCATATTTCTTTCTCCAGGAAAGACCCTATGTTGGGCCAAAACACAGCTCTCAATAAATTTAAGAAGATTGAAATTATATAAAGCACCTTCTCTGATCATAATGGAATGAAGTTGGAAATTAATAATATGTGGGAAAAGGGAAAATATGCAAAGATATGGAGGTTAAACAACAAACTTCTAAACAAGCAGTGAGTCAAAAAAGAAATTGTAAGAGAAATTAGTAGAAAGTCCTAGAAATACATAAACAACCTCCACTAACTCTGCAAGAATACAGAAACTCAACAAACCAAGTACAAGTAAAGAGAATCACTCAGTCATCAAAAATCTTCCAACAAAGAAAGTCCAGTACCAAATGGCTTGACAAGTAAATTTTACCAAACCTTTTGAGAATAATTACTACAAATCCTCTTTAAACTCTTCCAAAAAACTGGAAATGAGGGAAAATTACCCAACACATTTTATGAAGCCAATGTCATCATAATACCAAAGCCAGGAAAGATACAACAAGAAAAGAAAATCACAGACAAATCTCTCCAGTGAACATAGATGCAAATATTCTCAAATAAGTATTTGCAAATCTAATCCAACAGCATATTAAAATAATTATACATATAATCAAATGGTTTTTATTGCTGGTATGCAAGAGTAGTGTAACATAATGAAATCAATTAACATAATACACTATATTAACAAATTGAAGGGAAAACCTATGTGATCATTTCAATTGATGTGGGAAAGGCATTTGACAAAACCCAGCTTTCTTTCTTGATTAAAAATACTTCAAAAAATACATTTAGAAGGAAATTTCCAAAATATAATAAATGGATATATGAAAATCCCACAGCCAACATGTACTCAATGGGGAAGTGTCGAAATCTGTCACTCTAAGATCAGGAACAAAGCAAGGATGCCAGCTGTCACCTCTGTTATTCAATATTATGCTAGATGTTCTAGCTGAAGCAATTAGACAAGAAAAAGAAATAAAAGCTGTCCAAACTCAAAAAGAGAAGGTAAAATGCTCACTATTCACAAATAACATGTTCCTATATTTTAAAAATCCCAAAATGCTACAACAAATCTACTAAATGTAAAGGATCTGTATTCTGAAAACTACAAAATACTGCTTAAAAAAAATCAAAGACCTAATGGAGTGGAAGTATATTCCGTGTTCATGGATTAGAAGACTAATCATTAAGATGTCATTCTACCCAAACTGATTCATAGTTTCAATGCAATACTATTCAAAATTCGAACAGCCTACTTTACAGAAACAGAAAAGTCAATTTCCAAATTTATTTGGAAGTGAAAGAGGTGATAGACAAAAACATCCTAAGAAAGAAAAGCCGAGTCAGATGACTCATGCTTCCTGAGCTTGAATCATATTATAAAGCTACAGTATTCAAAATAGATTAGTATTGGCATAAAAATGCACATATTGATCAATGGAATCAAATTGAGACTTCAGAAATAGATCCTCACCTCTATGGTCAACTGACTCTTTTTTAGAAGATACCTAGGATTGATAAATGGGTAAATGATAAATTATAAATAGATGAATTGGACCTCCTCAAAATTAAACACGTCTGCACCTCAAAGGACTTTGTGAAGAGGATATAAAGGGAGCATGCTCAATGGGGAAAATTTTTGTAAATCACACATCCAACAAGGGTCTAATATTCAAGATATATAAAGAAATCTTGGGAGTCGGGGGCAAGATGGCATCGATTTAAGTGGGCACTCAACCATCTCTCTCACAAAAGACGGCAGATTGGGGACAGGATCCTGCCCAAGTGAGCTGTTCTGGGAGACCATGGAGCAGGAGCCTTTGGGGCATTGATCTGCAGGGAGCTGGACAATAGATTGCTCAAGATAAAACTGTGAGTTTTTAGCCCTGTGGAAATCTTGGACAGCTAAGCCCCTCCCTCAGGACAAAGAGCCAGGGTGAGCTCCGACTCCTGCCAGCCACCCAGCAAGAGGGAGCATTCTCCTAGAGTTTGAGTGTTCTGGCAAGGGGTGGAGAGGGGTTTCCTTTCTGTGGGTTTAGCTGCCTGAACCCCCTTAGAGCTTTGGGGAGCCAAATCTGGCTTGAAGTGGCACAAGGCTGAGGGGAGACGCGAATCTGTTGAGGAAACCTGATTTACCCAACCACCCTGGGATACAGAGGCTTGGCCTGAGAGAGGGCGGAGTCAGCCAATATAAGAGTTTCACGCTGAGCATTTTCAGAATTTCAACTCCCCTAAGGGAGTCAGGCAGTGGGAAGCACTTAAAAAGTTTCCAAGGGCCTATTTATGGTCCCCTGGGAGGACGGGGTGGTCTAGAAGAGGCTTGAAAAATCACTTTGGTGCAGTGTACTCAGTCATCAGGGTCCCATTTGAATTCCAAAAGGGAACTCAACCTGACCAGGAGAGGGGA
>JAQZBX010088438.1:0-12732 GCA_029593785.1 Cabassous unicinctus
GGAGGAACTAGAAAAAGAACAACAAACTAATTCAAAACAAGCAGAAAGAAGGAAATAACAAAGATTAGAACAGAACTAATGAAAATGAGAGTACAAAAAAAAACACTAGAAAATATAAAAAAAACAAAAGCTGGTTCTTTGAGAGTAATAAAATTGACAAACAGTAGACTAACAAAGAAAAAGAGGGAAGATGCAAATAAAATAAAAAACGAGGGAGGGTGTATCCCTCAGAAATAAAGAGTATCAATAAAGAGTATCAATAAAGAGGACACTTTGAAAAATTGTATGCCAACAAGATGGATAACAGATGAAATGGACAAATTTCTAGAAACACACAAGCAGTCTACAATGATGAAAGAAGAAACTGATGAACAGACCAACCACAAATAACAAGATGAATTAGTTTTAAAAAAAATCTCCCAGCTAAGAAAATTCCTGGACCAGATGGCTTCAAGGTGAATTCTACCAATCATTCTGGAAAGAACTAACACCAATTCTGCTTAAGCACTTTCAAAACATAGAAGTGGAGGGAACATTGCTTAATTCATTCTAGGATGCCAACATTAATGTAATATCAAAGTCATATAAAGATACCACAAGACAGGAAAACTACAGACCAATCTAATGAGCTTAGATGCTAAAATCCTCAACAAAATACTTGCTAATCATACTTAACAACACATGAAATGAATTATACACCATGATAAAGTGGGTTTTATTCTAGGTATGCATGAATGGATGAATGGTTCAACATAAGAAAATCAGTCAATCTAAGAATCCTGTTAACAGATTGAAAGAGAAAAAATCCCATGATTATTTCTACTGATGCATAAAATCATTTGACGAGATACAGCATCCTTTCTTGATTAAAACACTTTGAAAATTAGAAATAAAAGGAAACTTCCTCAACATGATAAAGGGTATATATGAAAAACCTACAGCTAACATCATACTCAATGGAGTAATGTTGAAGGCTTAACCTTTGAGATCTGGAACAAGACAAGGATGCCCACACTCACCACTCTTATTTAACATTATATTAGAAGTACTTGCTTGAGCACTTAGGCAAGGAAAAGAAAGAAAAGGAATCCAAATTGGAAAAGAAGAAGAAAACTTTCACTATTTGCAGATGACAAAGATATGATCCTATTTGTAGAAAACCCCCAAAAGTCTATAATAAAGCTTCTAGAACTGATAAATGAGTTCAATAAAGTGACAGGATATAAGGTCAACACACAAAAATGAGTAGCATTTCTATACACAAATAATGAGCAGTCTGAGGAGGAAATCAAGAAAACAATTCCATTTACAATAGCAACTAAAAGAATCAAATATCTAGAAATAAACTTAACTAAAGATTTAAAGGATGTGTACACAGAAAACTGCACAACATTGTTAAAGGAGATCAAAGAAGACCTAAATAAATGAAAGAATATTCCATGTTCATGGATTGGAAGACTAATATCATTAAGATATCTATCCTACCCAAATTGATTTACAGATTTAACTCAATCCCAATAAAAATTACAACAGCTCTTTTTACTGAACTGGAAAAGCCAATTTTGAAACTTATTTGGATGGGCAAGGGACCCTGAATAACCAAAAACTTATTGAAAAAGAAAAATGAAATTGGAGGAATCATGCTACCTGATTTTAAAGCATACTACAAAGTTACAGTGGTCAAAACTACACAGTATTGGCCCAAGGGTAGACATGCTGACCAATGTAACCAAATTTGAGAGTTCTGATATAGACCCGTGAATATACAGCCACCTGATATTTGCACAGCCACCAAGCCCACTCAACTGGGAGAGAATATCCTTTTCAACAAGTGGTGCTGGGAGGAACTGGATATCCTTATCCAAAAGAATGAGAGAGGATCACTATCTCACACCCTATACAGAAATTAACTTAAGGTGGATCAAAGACCTAAATATAAGAGCCAAGAACATAAAGCTCCTAGAAGATAATGTAAGGAAGCATCTACGAGATCTTGTAGCAGGAAATGATTTCATAAACTTTACACCCAAAGCGTGAGCAATGAAAGAAATAAATAGATAAATGGGACCTCCTCAAAATTCAAAACTATTGTGCTTCAAATGAGGTTTGTCAAGAAAGTGAAAGGCAGCCTACTGGATGGGAGAAAGTATTTGAAAACCACTTATGTGATAAGGGTCTCATATCCAGCATATATAAAGAAATCCCACATCTTGAAAATAAAAAGACAAACAACCCATTTAAAAATGGGCAAGAGATTTAAGGAGACACTTTTCCAAAGAGGAAATACAAATGGCTGAAAAGCATATGAAAAGATGCTCATCATCACTACCTATTAGGGAAATGCAAATCAAAACTATGAGATATCATCTTACCCCATTAGATTGGCTGCTATTGAAAAAAAATGCAAAACAGAAAACTACAAGTTTTGGAGAGGATGTGGAGGAAAGGGAACACTCATCCACCTACTACTGATGGGAATGTAGAATTGTGCAGCCATTGTGATGGACTATTTGGCGATTCCTCAGGAAGCTAACTATAGAATTGCCATATCATCCAGCAATTCCACTACTAGTTATATACCTAGAAGAATTGAAAGCAGGGACACGAACAGATATATACACATATCAATGTTCATAGTGGCATTATTCATTATTGCCAAATGTTGGAAGAGAATGCAATATAAACTTTTCAAAGTGAACCTTGGTGAGGAAATTTTAAAAAAAGATTTTAAAGTAAAACCTCAATGAACTGGGACAATATTAGGCAGTTTAACTTTTCACAGAGTCCCAGAAGAATACATGAGTTAGAGTAGGTATCTGTTATTTCCAACAAGAAAATCTATTTAAAAAATTAATTATGTTTTATTGTAGAAAAATAGGGGACTAAAATATCTGCTGGCTGTGTGGAACATAATTAGTAAAACTGGATTCTATTCTTACATATAACAAGGGTTCTAATCTTACAAAAATACTTGAAGTTTCAAAACACCCTGTCCACTTTTACTTATTTGTACATTTACACATTTGCTCCTGTCTTGTCAGAGAAACTTATTTGTGCTTCCAGAAACTGTTTTAAATATTGAAGAAGGTGATATTTGAAAAATCAATGTTTTCATTGATTATATTGACATCAAATTTGCTAAATATATGATTATTGTAGTCCATAAAGATCATTAATTGATGTTTTTATAGATTTAAAAATTGCTGAAGTTCATTAACAGAGTATTCTTGGAAAGGTAAGAGGATGCTGCAAAGTGGAGTGGAGAAAGTCATGGACCTACAGGTGTTTAGCTGTAAATTTCAGATCCAGAACACCTGGATTATTTACTTGTTTACTTGAACTGAATGGGAAAAGAACAGTAGAGGATAATAAACAAAATAAACTTAATTTTAGGAAAATGATTCCAGCCTAAAGCCTCTATATTTTCATAATTATAAACCCACTCAAGTAACACCTACATATATTTAAATAAGAATTCCTTTTTTCAAATGCTTATTCAGGCCTTGAAATCGTTTGACAATACGTAATACAATTTATCCACCTTTTAGAAAAAAATTGTTCAGAATTTTATGGCTTTATTATACCATGCCGTATGTCATTCCTCTCCATTCTGCAAAATATTCCTAAACATTGCCAACAACAAAGTTTGCACAAGAAAGAAAAACCTGGCCCAGTTTTAAGCATATCAAAACCATATATTCAAATGAATGAATTATGAATCAACTGTCAGTTTCAACTCCCTGAATGGCTGCTTTTAGCTTGTCTGGGAGTGTGCTAACCATGCTGTTTATTTTCATATGAAAAACAAGCTAAATAGTCAAACTACTATCATTTTTGAGAAAAAAAAAATGAATATGAAATGGTGACTAATAAATAAGAGTCTAAATGCAGTAAACCTTAGGACAGAAAGATTTGCACTCCACAAATAAAAACAGCAAATGTGGTAGAATATGTATATATGGAACAACAGTTCTTTCAAAGTTTGCACAGGTCCCTCTCCCTACTTCCATGAATAGCTCCATTCATTTCAGTTTGACTTGTTTGTATGTGTGCATGTGTGTGTGGGTTCTGGAAAGCAGTCTGTGCTACCCCAGTCCAGCTGCATGCAGCAAATGTTTGGAGTTGTCTAAATTTGTATGATTCCATTCAGTACTTTGTAATGAAATAATTCAGCCCAATATGTGAAAATAGGCATAGAGAGAGGAAAAGAAGAGCAAATAAACTGCGATAGGAATCCAGTTCAAAGTAATATTAAATAGCAAGTAAGAGACACATTAAACTTATTTTTATTGTCATTTTAATTAAAAAATATAAAGCATCATACTTCAACATCAAAGACAGGAAAGAAGGAAGTTGTGAAGTAAACAGATCAACAGTATATTTCTCAGCTCAGGTATCCTATATAGGTTTAAACAATTGATTTCTTTCTTCTTTACACTGTGATGCATTAGCCATCAGTACTAAGCTTTAAAATTACATAACAATTTTCTGATCTATCAAAAATCGATCATTTAATGGTAAATATATAAAAATTTTATTAAAAAGTAAGCTTTGAAAATAAATGGTCATAGTTCCAAATATTTGGCTCATTTAAATTGCTATCTATGTATAATATTTTAACCAGATTCTATAAAATTTAAGGGAGATTCTAGTTTGCACAGTATTCCAAATTATTTAATGGAGGCTCTGTCCCAGGTTTAACTTGGAATGTAATTGGGGAGAAAGCAGATGTACAAAGTTGAATGGAGAAGGCATATTGGCGAATACATATGGCAATAGGTTAAAGTTTGGCAGCTTAGGAGATATTCCCTCTAAGACTTGTGCATTAATTATGTCTGTGTAAGTGTGGTTACACATAGAGGCACCTGATTTTATGAGGAATGTAGGATAAAACTGAGGCAGAACATATTCTAAGGGAAGAGAAACTAGGCTCAGAGGGTAAACTTACAAAAATGTTTTCACTTGGACCTCCAGAAAGACATGTCTTACATTATGATATACTTGTTTGTGTGTTTGTTGATATTGACATAATTACTACAAAGGAATGAGCATCAAAACTTGCAGAATGGAGAGAACAGGGCCCATTTTTCATTCTATGTTCTTCCATAAAGTTTATCTATAATCTCATCTGCAATGAATCCCTCTGCAGCTTTATGCTGCCTCTGCAGTTACTCTTTTTGTAAAGCAGTTTCTGGAACCACTATCCTTTTGTTCTTATTCTCTTTCTCCTCTCTTCTCTGCTCAGGAAATTCATTTTTAGTCTTGGAGGAAATTCTGTTCTATTATCCCTCTTCTCCCAAACTTTGAATCCAAAAGGTAGCCCTAGTCCAATAGAGTAATTGCTAGCCACATGTGGCCATGGAGCTTTTTAAATGTAGCTAATCTGAATTGTGATAAGCTCTAAGTATAAAATAGATTTAGTTTTGAAAAAAGAAATATATATATATTTAAATTTTTAAATATGATTTCATGTTGCAATAATCTTTTGGGTATATGACATTAAATTAAATATATTTTAAAAATTAATTCCACCTGCTTTTACTTGTTTTAATGTGGCTATTAGAATATCAAATTACATACTTGGCTTGCATTACATTTCTTTTGGACAGTGCTGCCTTAGATGTCTGGATCACGACAATCAGAGTGGTTCACGCTCTGCTTGTTCATTTCAATCTGTCTGGTCTTTTCCTGAAATAACAACTATAGGGGAGAACCTGCATGTTGAGAGGAAGAGCACAGAAAAAAAGGAAGGATTAATTATACCAAAGCTGTTACCCCTCCTACTATGCACACATTGATAGATATCCTATACTAATGTGACATTTGGCCACACAAAAAACAGATAGAGTAGTGATAGGAAGGTAGAATGAGCATGGGATCTTGGAGGACTTCACTCATTTGTATTTGAAGGTTGATACTGGAAATTAATGATAAACTTGAATAAGCAAATAGAAGACAAAGAGTTAAATAAGGTTGGACAGGTGAGATGGGTCTTGGAAAGTATTTGGGTATTTAGAAATTGAATAATATTCAAAATTAGCCGTTTTATGAAATGAATTTTATCCTAAAATATTGATAAAGGAGTAATTCTGGCAAAATAATTCTTCAATATGGTGCTAAAGTATCAGGTTTAGAACCTATTTCAGGACATGGAAAGAAAAGGATTTCAGAAAAAGAAATAGAGATTGCTTTTTCAATGGAGAAGTACACTTTATATTTTTGGAAAGTGGTACCTTCAAAACTGACACCTTACAATATTGCGTGAGTGTTTGTGTTTTTTGTAATATGTCTGGTCAGTGACAATAAACCCAAATTGTGCAGCACAGACATACAGCTAAGATATATGGCCTCAAAGTAACTTAGTTGCTGAGTTTTCCCAGTACATCATATTTGTGGAATATAATAAAACTACATAGAAAGCACCAGCAGGTCCCCACATTCTTTTGAAAGATCAGTAGCCTTATATCATGGAAAAATTTTAATGCTGTGCTTAACTGGAATTGTTACTTTAACATAACTTTGGTTTGGAGTGACTTTTTTCTAATATGAATGTAAGTTTATAAACAAATTAACTTAATGAGGTATTGTCTTGCATGGATGGAGTCACTCATACTACATTGCATTTCTCAATATAACTTCTACCTTTTAAAACTCTCCTTTATTGAAGCTGCAAAGACTTTTCCTTTCTTTACCATTGAAATAGCAATGTCTTCTTTCCTTAGAAATTTCAGCTTCCCTGTATTAGATAAAACATTCAATCTATCCAGAAGGGACGAGACTATTTCTACAAAGTGACCAAATATTCTAATAGTATTTTTATATATAATGAAAGCTTGCATACCTCTTGCCATCTTTAATTTCGCTGTCAAGTTATTTAAATCTTTCTTCTTGAAAAAAAGACTTTCTATGTTATGACTATGGAATGAAGAAACATATTTGCACTCCAGAAAAAGAAATACACTTTTGAAAAAATTTATCAATAGAAATGTTTTGATATTTCTTAGAATACAAGAAGCATTTTAATGGAAAGTTGATAAATCAAAACATAATAAAGTTTTGCTGAAATAAACCATGCTTAAAAAATACGGAAAGCTGCTTAACAATTGATAACATCCAGGCTTTACATACCAGTACTGTTCTTCATTATTCAAGTGAAATAATTATTCCTCATATTGATCTTTGGCAGGATCAGATTCTTGTTTTATAGATGAAAAAGCTGAAATCTAGCAGAATAAGAGCTCATTCCAAATTATATAGTAGCTTGTGGCATAATCAGGAATACATTATAGGCCTCTGCTTTTTTAAAAAGCAATCTTCAACATATACCAAAAAAGGATACTTTATATATTATACTATAATAAATATCAGGAAAATACCCAACTGAATAAAAAGCAGATAGTCAGCTTTAATTAAAAAAATTATTTAACTGAATGTGATAGGTGAGTTAGTTTACTGTCTGAAAATTAGTTGGGTTAGTTAATACTCTGAGCATACAAATAACCATAATTTCTAGTAAACATAGAATTGTTGAATCTGTAGAATATAACTTCTAAACAGTGGCATAATTCCATCACAAAAATTATAGAGTATCAGAATTAGATTATAAATGGATATCTGAACTACTAAAAATGAATCAGGTCATTTGTAAATTCCATAACCTGTTTAAAATTCTAAGGTCACTTTCAGATAACTGGAAGCATTAAAGAAATAAAGTTCAACTTCAAGCAAGATAAGCAATATAAAATAATTTTACATCTAATAACTAGAGTATTGTTTTTTTTTTTAATTAACTAAGGTCATTTATATTACTATTAGCAAAGGCAATGCCAGGCTTTTCTCAAAGATGTTTCCTGTACTACACTAATGAAAGATGTTGTTAAGGGGGAAAGTGTGGGAGGTAGTGGGGTTGGGGCATATGGGAATCCCCTGTATTTTTGACATGGATTTATATAATCTAAAGCTTCTTTAAAAAGAAAGAAAAAAAAAGATGTTTCCCAAAATTCTACAGTGATGGAAATAATCTCTTCAACTGCCATTTCATTACAAAAAGGAATTCTAGTTAATCTTTTGTCAGAATTAAAATGAGAAAGTATATTAGAAAACCTGCATATATCTCCTAGTTCATCCCTATCTCGTAAGGTAGCTGTGTGGCTAAAAGGAAGAAAACCATGTGGAGAATAGCACTCTTTAGTGCACAGTCAATTTTTAATAATCATTGGGTTCTCCCTTTTTTTTTTGCTTTATTCAATAGTCTACAAACAGTTAAAAATCATTTACTGTGCTCCAGGTAGTTGTGTTTGACTTTAGGGATAAAAAAAAGACAATATGATAAAAACTCCAAGCTATGAAAAACCTTTTGTTTTTATCTTTGTGACCTCTATAGCGTCAGACCCTTGAACAGTGTCTGGTATATGGTAGGAGTTCAATAAGAAATTTATTAAATGAATAACAGAATGAAAAAAACAAGTAAACGTAGGAGGTGTAGAAGAATGTTTGCAATATTAAATAAGATAATCTGTTTAGATTCCTTAGAACAGTGCCTGAGACATGGTCTAACTACTTTTTAATTGTTAGCAGTTAATATTATTCGTGCTTTTCTTCTCTGCAAATGGCCTCTTCGTTCTTTCCTCTGAGTACATTGTTGTCTCTACTGCATAGCTTCTGCTTATTCATAATTTAAGTTCTCTCCCGGCCTGCCATAACACCTCTTGGTTCTTGGCCACTCCGTGTTCATCTTGAAGCTTTAGCCCCTGCAACAGTGTATGTTTATCCAATTGTATTTTGCAATTCAAATTCTTAGAAAGAGATTATTACTGGCGTGGCTGTTTGGCCAAAACCTCTCCATGACAGGCCCTGTCAAGTGTGAATGGCCAGTCTTTAATCTGAGGGTCCACAGGATAGAGGCCCATCCTGGTCTAATCTGCAATGATCGGGGTGGTGTCTGGGTTGGATGATACAGAATATTCTGCCTCTATCCTTGGCTGTGATTTCCTCTGTGCTAGTAAAATTCTCAGGCAGGTTCTATCAACCTAGCAGCCTAAATATTCCATGAAATCTCTGGACTCATATAGTCCTTAAGGCCCCAAAGAACTCCCAACTAGCAGTGCTAATGAAAGAAAGCCTCTTTACTCATAACTTTCAACCTAAATCCCAGGGAGTATTTGATTTAACAATGTTGGGTCACTGCCCATTCCTGAATCAATGAGTAATTGAGGAATGGATGGGAGAAGGAGTAAAATACCCTGATTGGAGAGACCTCCACCATGTACTCAACCTTCAAGCCAGGAGATTGGGCCAAATCCACTTGTCCCACGCAGCCTGAAATGGAATATGAACTGTCCTTCCAAGAGCAGCTGGCATGATTAATATTTGATTCAGTAAACTTGGTTTATAAAATCATAATTTTTAATAAGAAATATTGTTTGCTACACTTTAAAATATAATCTGAGGAACACTTATTTTACTGGTCTTTGATGTAGTTTACAAAACAATTCCTCAATTACTTATCATACCAAACAGCCTCCCTGGGATAATTTAAATACAATGAACTTTTACAGAAATCCTGATAAATGACAGAAATCTGTTCCTGATGTAAGGTATACAAAAATGAGTAGGATATAATCCCTGACTTCAAATAGTTTTACAGACTAAAGGAAAATACAGAATGGCAAGATCATTTCAATCCAGTGTGATGAATGCAATGACTGAGAAGGTCCATTAACATTTGGAGGAGGGTGCCAAGCAATGCAGGAAACAGACAGAGACGGCTCTGTCTGGCAGGTGGGGGCTTGGGATAAGGTCCGGAAAGGAGTCATGAAAAACAGACCCATGAGTTGGATGGGACTTGAAGGATAAATAGGAGTTGGTTAAGGAAAGAGAGAGGAATCTGGATTATTAAAAGCATGAGATTAAAAACACAGAGGTGTCCAGGCGTGAAGGGTGCAGCATTGAGTGGAGGAAGATTTGGTTTAGAAGGTGAAAAGGGCCAGGTAATAAATCCTGTGCAAAGGAAGCTGCACTTTATCCACATATGTGAATAGGGTTATTTTAAAGGTGTTTTTCACAGGGCCTTGTAATTTCTTTATTTCACCTGAGCTGGAAAACAGCTGTGATGTTTCAAGGCAGTTGAAGATATTTGGAGATATATAGGGCTGGTTGCAGAATCATGAAAGGACACTTTTATCACACTGAAAAACAATAGGTCAATTATTAAACTATTAGACTCATTAATGTCATATGAATTTATAGTGTGATAAAAAGAGCAAAAGAACAAAATACAGTATAATACATACAGTATTTATAAAACTAAACAGTCCTATTTCATGTAGTTTGTTTTTTTTCCAATGATTTCCTCATATATTAAATCATTGCTTAAGAGTAATGTGTTTTTTTTAGGAAATGAGATGAGTAGTTTTGAAGGATCCATTATTTTGATGATGGCCTCCAAGACATGGATTTTTTAAAAAACGTTATCAAGTTTAAATAACAACTCTAGCTAACAAAACATGACCTGTTTGTGTTTTCATTTTAATTAGGTGTAAGTAAAAGTCTATACTGCTCTTAATTTACTATATGCTTTTAACAGAAAAAAAAAGTTGTCAAGTGCAAACAATAAAAATCATGCACATACTGCAATTGTTACTATTTGGTACTTTGTAAAACCAATTGTGTTATGTTCACTGTACTCAATTGACACATGCTTTTTTTGTGATTAATCAGGAAAACTAATATTCACACCAGAACAAGAAAATATAACTTTTTAAACAGTGCTTCAGTATTTTTAGTTGTAATGTAGTGTTCACTATTTGCAACTGCCAATGGGTTTCTTTTAAATATTCTCCTGAAATACAAAGAAGTTTATAGAGCAAATTGCCACACGGTATAATCGTGAGAACACAGGCTCCGGCACAATGGAAATGTTCAGCAAATGACCACTTTATTGCTTATACAGCACAGCTGTTAGGTGAGGGCTGCTGAGTGTAAGTCTGTGACTTCACCAGCAAAGGTAGTTTTATGTGAATTGTTTAAATAGTAGCTAAAGTAATTTTTGGGGATATTTCAGCAAAGGAGATCATCAGCTTGTGGAATAGACTTGGCTCTGTCATTTATATGAGACAAAAAAAACTGTAATTGAAATATTTGTCTATCAAGAAATAATAGTAAAAACCTAAAAATGCCTACATATTTCAACTGAAGCAAAATTTAAAGACTGGCTTTAGAAAGAATATTGTAGAAAACACACACATGCACTTACACACACTCATAAATATGTATGTGGCTCACTTTCAGATGTAGTTTATAACAGGAAGACTGTGGCAGTTTAACATTATTCATGAATTCCAGAAAGAGATATAGATTATGTTTGTAAACTGGTCTGTTCCTCTGGGCAAGATACCATTTGATTGATTTAAATTCAAAGGGTTTACATTTACTTGATCATGTTAAGATTAGGGCTTTGATTTGACCATGTCATTAGGGCTTCCAGGGTTGAGTCCCCACCCCCTTGGGGAAATACACAGAGGAAGAGAGCTCCATAGACATGGCAGAGAAGAGAGCTTTGATCCTGCAGCCTGGGGAGAGAGAGGAGCCATTCGCCTGATAGTTTACAGCTGACCTTATGAAGAGACCAGAGCAGCTGAGCCAGAAAGACAGAACCCCTCTAGCCTATAGCTGATATTGGAAGAAGCTGGGCCCATGGAGTCTTAAGAGGAAAGAGGAAGGCTGAACCCTTGCAGATGTCACCCGCCATCTTACTTCAACACATGGCAACAGAGTTTGGTGAGTAAGTAACCTTGAGTTGGACTCTTTAGGGCCTTGTAACTGTAAACTTTTACTCAAAATAAATACCCTTTATAAAAGCCAAAAGAATTCTGGCACTTTACATCAGCACCCCTTTGGCTGACTAATACACTATCTCAATTATAGACTATTTGCTATTATTATAGATACACTCATGTATGTGTACAACTTATGATGAGATAATATTCTACTACCATTAAAAAGAGATTGATTTAGTAATCCATAATTTTAAGCTTTCAATGATTACCAAACCATTATATTTTTATGTGTATAATCATGTTACTGTAGGCCTCAGCTGTTGGGGTAAAAATAAGATTACACTAATAGCAGTGATAAAAATTTAGCTGTCACTTACCCAATCCCCAATTGCACAATGCAGAATTCCATGTTCCCATCTGAATTCTCATCATCTTTGGGAATCTTCAGGAGTATCATAAAAGAGTTCAACAGTCTCCCCATGTGCTTTCTTTCTGGTAACTTGTATTTTAACATAGGAACAATAAAATATTTTGATGGAATGCAAGAAAATCATTAAAATCTTGGATACATATTTGTAAAAACATAAGAAAATATTAAAAATGAGTGTTTTTCCATATACAAAAATCAACTCAAAATGGATGAAACACCTAAATATAAGATCTAGAATTATCAAACTCCTAGAAGTAAATGTAGGGAAGCATTTTCAGGACTGACCTTGTGTTAGCCAATGGTTTCTTAGACTTTACACACAAAACATAAGCAACAAAAGAAAAAATAGATAAATAGTACCTCATTAAAATTGAAAACTTTTTTTCCTCAAAGGAAAAAAAGTAAAAGACAACCTACACAATGGTAGAAAATGTTTGGAAACCACATGTCCAATAAAGGTTTAATACTCAGAATATATAAAGAAAACCTTCAACTTAACAACAAAAAGACAAAAAAAAAAAAAAA
>JAQZBX010088439.1:0-12739 GCA_029593785.1 Cabassous unicinctus
TGATATAAATGAATAAACTAGTAAATGAGATGAAATAGACAAGTCTCCCATAGAGAATTACAAATAAATTATGTAGGTACTATGCCCTCAAGGAGGGAGAGCATAACTCCCCACTTGATAGGTTTGGGCTGTACATAATGACTTTCTTCCAAAGTATACAATATAGAAAGGGGAAAGAAAGCATAACCTTTCTATGGAAAAGCCCACCAAACGCTACCTTATCCAGGTGATCAAGGCCAACGTCAACAGTCCTAAGTCATATTGGTGGCTCGAACCCCGGATATGGGTGATGAAAACGGCACTTCACCTCCTGGTCCTATCATGAGAAAAACCTCAGGCACTTTCCAGTGGTGAGGCATGCTGCGAGTCAGCTTACCCGCACTCCTCCAAAGTGTCCTCATCTTCGTCCACGTGGAGTCTTGCTTCCGAGGCCAGGTGAAGCCGCTTATTTTAATGCAGGTACACACCTAGCATACGGCTTGGCTCTGAATTGATGGTGTCACCTCTCTCTTGGGTCCCCACTTGTTCTCATAAATTGGTTGTTTCAAATTTTCAATGTGCTTGACATCTAATGCGGAAAGGAAGAATTGCAGGTTATTTTATCAAAGTGAAGTGTTAAGGTCCATGGAATGTTTATGAATGCCTCTTCCAGTTCAAACTTCTCTGCAAATCCTTAAGAATCTACAATTTTCACATAACATCTTGTATTAATTTTAAGGATAGTTCTAAATTTTTGATAAATATTTATATCAAGTTTATTATGCATTAAAGTTGCATTCTTTAAGATCTCTAGACATAATAGTGTATTTGGGCCTCCTAGTAAACTAAAAATGTATATACATTTTATCCACTCCTAAGACTTAAATTTTGCTTTTTTTAATGACTGCAGGGCCATTAAAAGGAGGTTTTACTACATAAAATGCCCTTTAGTATATAATTTAAATGACTAAATGGCTTATATTATTTTATGTGCAACTTCTATAAACACATTGTTGTTGAAAGATCGTTTCCCCTAAAGCAAAAATGTCCCCTCTCACCTGGAGTCCCACAGTGCCCTTTGCTCCCTTTCCTGTACCCCCTGGTAACTAGCACGCTACACCACATCCTAGTGCTTCTTCCTTCTCAATATCTACAAGAACTTTACTCTGATTTGTGTTCCCACTGGCACAGTCATTGCCTTAGGACAACCCATAAATTATTGCTACGTCTTCTTTACTCATCTCCATGCATCAAATGTTCTCCCTTCTCCAGCTCACCTCTTCCTCCTGCCACTACCAAATCCATCCTTACACCTCCTGCTCTGAATTCTTCCTCGTCTCACCCTTATCTAACAAATAAAATTCAACATCCTCAGCTTGGAATTCAAGGCTTCGTATATCCGGTTAATAACTTATTTCTCTTACTTTCTCCCCTAATTCAGGAGTTTGTGTTCTTATCCTCCAAATATATTAGATTACTGAGCTTGTCTTCCCTGCCCTTCTCTAACTCTGGATTTTGCTGATGCCTTTTCTCAACCTGAAATACCTTGACCACGTTTCATCTTTTGAAATGTTACCATCCTACAAACCTCAGCTAAGAAGCAACCTCCCTTACAGAACAACTGTAGTTATCTTTTCTGATGAGACTATGAGGATAATGACTTGACTTTGTAATAGGAAAAAGTATTGCTTTCTATGATATCTACTGCAGCCTTCTTTCTGTTGGCACCTGTGATAGGTGTGGAGCTACAAATGGAGAAGTGAAAGCTGGGACAGGACTGAACTTCTCTGGGTAATAGAGGTTGGAGGCATCTGAAATGTGGAGACTGAGTATAAGGGAAGGAACTTCAGAGGAAGATGACAGCGGCAATTTGAAAGTTGTGTGTGGAAAGGTCCAAAGGAAAAACAGATTTTGGAGGAGACACATGACTGGTGAAGATGAGTCAGGGGGTTGCGCCTTGTTCCTCAGGACAAAGTGTCGGTAAAATTTACTTTGCTCACTAATGCAGGAGAATTCGAAAGTTGGTAAGTTCTCTGTTCCCGACACACGTAATTCCCTTTTTTAAAAAAAATCAGCTAGTACAATTCTGCAAGCACAAGATGAAGTCAGATAACACTGCCCCCGATCATGATCTTTAACAAATATTTATTCACTGAGAGACCCGCTGACAATGAGGCCAGCTCTTCCTCCAGACCTCGGCAGAGCCGGGAAGTCCGTGCAAACGCTTCTCCTAGCAGTGCTGCAGAAAGCAGCTGCATCTCCCCCAGGCACTCCCACAATACTGCTCATTTAATCACTTTCACAGTGTTGCCACTGCCTGAAATTATCTTCTTCACGTATTTGATTCCTTGCCCATTGGCTCTCTTCCAGAATTGTCATGTAATTTTTATGGTAGTGGGAATCTGATATATCTTTCTCACTCTTCTATTTCTAGCCCCTGGAACTGTACCTGGTTCATAGTAGGTGAACATTAAGGATTTGTTGAGTGGAGATACAGATTCGGTCTCCCAAGAATGAATGGATGTATTCAATGGATATTTTGAAACCATTATATTCCCTACTTTTAACATAGAAATTAGGACATCCCTGCAGGAGGGAGGCCCTTATACCTAGGATGAGGATCGCTTCCTTGGGGTGGCAAATTTTGTAACAAGTTAATATTCCTCCTGGAATTCTAATAGACTACTTTAGAATTTTAGGCCCAAGTGATTAATTTAAATCTCAATTAGGAAAGCAAAAATTAATTTCAAAAGATACTTACTCAAATCTAGTATTAAAAGTGTTGAAATATTTTTAAAATTTTAAAAATTAATTCTATTATAGCTTGATTTTAAAGACAGAACTTCAGCTAAAAGTGTATGTCTCTAACCTTATTAGGGAGGAAGCAGGTACCGCTCTCACTAATTTCATACACTACACATAAAAAAGTGAGCAGGCAGGACTCTTCTAGCTTGCCCAGCAGTCCCAAACCGAAATCCAGGTCTTTTGGCGTGTATTCAGAAACTCCAGCAAGATCCTACTTCTTGCAATGCTTATGAAAGATCTGCAGTGGATCTGTTCAACCCAGCTGGCTGCGGCCACGGTCTCCGCCTAGGGCTGAAGAAAGCCCCTGAAAGAAGAGAGACAGCGATATTGAGAGGCACTTGGAGCCTTTCACAGCCTCCAACCTGCAATGCTTCATTCCTCAGCCAGCACCGTATCTACTGTAACTGAACCGTTCTTAAAATGATGAAGCAGGACACCAGCTAACAAGGAGAAGGTCCTTGACCCGTGGACATTGCTGTTTGCAGAGAGTGGAAGACTGACTGAGCCGATGAACACTGCAATCTCCAGCGTCCTGCACCCGGACAGCACAGTGCTGCTAACTGATCTACAGAAGCTTCATTCTAAGTGCTAAGGGGCAGGGAGGACATGTCTATCATCAGTTACGGGCATTGGAATTCACACTGTGCAGGAGGCTATTCAAAGCCACAGTAACTTCTCTCTTACACACTGTAAATCACGGTTTTATTTTAGAACTGGGACTCTGCTTTCTTACTAGCTTTGGAAAGAATCTGACACAATGTGAAATGGACATTTAATAAATGCTCCTTTCTGCACCTGTACACAGTGAAAAGCTAATATAAAGGCTGTTGTCTGACTTGATAATGATGATGCCTGGCACAGTGGAGAGACAATTAATGAATGTTCTTTGATTGATGATGAGACAAGCAGCACAAATATGGATTTTTTTCTTTACTGGTTTTCCCCATAGTTCTGAACAAAAGCAAAATATTCTCCTGCCACAAAAGGAACCTATGACACTAGAATATTTCTTGTTGCCGTGAATGTCATCTTAATAATACAATTGCATATTGCTTATTATATGCCAGGTACTACTCAAGTCATTTATTCCTCAAAGCCACTCTAATAATAACGATGATGATGTACTACTACTACTCCAGTTTTTACAAATGAAGAACAAAAAGCACAGAGAAGTTAAGTCCCTTGCTCAAGATCACAGAGCTAGTAAGTGTCAGACCAGAATTTGAAGCGAGGTGGCCCAGCACTAGCATGTGGGCACTGCAACACCTCACTGTACTGTTCAGTGTTTCTCTGATGTAGTAGAAAAGAAACAGGCATTACATGATAAATCCAGAGACATAGATTTTAGTGATCTTTGTGGAGACATATCTCTAAGTTATTGTTTCAACTTAAAATCCCAATATAGCCAGCTTCTACTATGGGTACAAATTACTCTATTGAAAAATGCCTTTTCATTAAACTCCGCACCTCCTCCATCTCCAGCCCCCACACATTTTAAATAGCTTAGATGTTTTCCCAGGTGCATTTCCAGTGTTTACAGAATTAATAAGCATCTGTCTCCAATTACACACTGCACAATTTGTGTTACAGGAGTAAGAATTACATGTGGATATAAATTCACCTTGGAATTCCATCAAACTGAAGTTCATTGTAAGCAGTTTCCTGCTAGAAGAACTCAGTTTCCTCAGTATATTAGTCAAGGTTCTCCAGAGAAACAGAACCAATAGGAGACTGGATAGATAGATATAAAGAGAGTAATTATAGGAATTGGCTCACAAGTCCAAATTCTATAGGGCCAGCCGCAAGGCGGGAACTCCCACGAAGAGGTCAGTGAATTCTGCAGGAGAAGCTGGCGGAAGCAGAGGTGGAAGTTCTTCTTTCTGCCTGCTGCAATCCTCAGGTCTCCCCTTAAGGTCTTCAGCTGATTGGATGAGACTCCTCTCACTGCTGAAGGCAATCTCCGTTGTTGATTGTAGACGTCATCAGCCACAAATGCAATCAACTGACTAATGACTTAAATCCACAAACACCCTCCCAGTAACAATCAGGCCAGTGCTTGCCTGACCAGCAAATGGAACCATCACCTGGCCAAGGTGATACATCACGCTCAGCAGAAACACCTTGTCACAATCTTAGGGTGAAGACGCTCTAACTTTTATAATTTATAAGACATAAAAAACGCATCGTCGTGGGCTTACTGGTATTCTGTTGTAGACATTTTGTGATTCAAGCAACGGAAGAAATTACAACAGTGAGGTGGAGCCCGTGGCCACTGGACACTTTTGGGGCAGGAGAGGGAAAAGCAGTTGTAATACAGGGGCTTTTTCAGGACTTGGGAATTATTCTGAGTGACATTACAATGACAGATATAGGCCATTTTACATCAGCATATACCATGCAGAACTGTGTGGGAGAGAGTGTGGTCTACAATGTGAACTATGGTCCATGCTTAGTGGCAAAGCCCCAGGATGTGTATAACCATTGCAGGTGATGTGCCACACTAATGAACGATGTTTATGTGGGATGTTATGGGAGGTGTGGGAGGTGGGGAACATGGGACTCCCTGTAGTTTTGTGTAATATTTTGTGTAATATTTGTCTAAGCACCTTTTAAAATATTTTTTAAAAAAATTATAAGTATGGGTAATATAACTCCCAATGTTAATTTTAAATGTTATTTACTAAAAAATCCAAAATGTATAATAATTTTGTTTCTGGCTTTTCCAAAAGCAAACTTGGCAGTGAAATTTTTGCAATACACTTTATAATTTAAAAAATAAATAAATAAAAATAAAAAATAAATTTAAAAAATGCATCATTTGTAAATTTTATTTAACTATTTCTTGCTGAAAAATAATTTGGAAGTGAGATTATCACTTTTTTGCAAGATGGAAATATGATGTAGTAAAATAGGACTTTGAAGCCATGTTGGATTTCAGCACAGCAGACCCTCAGTTTTTACTTCCACAACATGATGAAAACACCTATATCTCACAAATATGAAGATGGCTGCACTGTGCAAACAAATGGTGTCCCGTGTAATGCATTATATCTAAAAGTCTGCTGCTTTTTTCCAACCTTTTTAGAATTGCTTTTAGTGTTTACTGCACATTGCTTTTCAATAAAATGTTTACTTTCTGTCCTTGAACCACTTTTCTTATCTTAACTCATGGTTTTGAAAGGAAATCTGTTAAGAAAATTCCTAAAGTTTTATCTCCAGAAATCTCCCATGAAATTTGGCTCCTATATTCTACTGCCTACTTACCTTCTCCATTTGGGTGTACAATAAGCAACCCAAATTTATCTTCTCCAACACTAAATTTCTGACTTGAGCAGCCAAAGGTGACCCCCCACAACGCTTCCCGTAACCCATCTTCCATCAACTCAGGCCTAAACTTTGGAGTTATCCCTGGATCCTCTCTTTCCCTCAAATTCATATCTTATTACCAAATCCCATCATTCTACTTGTTCAAGAAATCTTTGCCTACTCTGAGGTCATGAAGATGTTCTCCTATTTTTTTTTCTAAAAGCTTTACTGTTAACTTTCACTTTTAGGTCTAGAATTGTTTTCTGTGTGTATTGTGTGGTAGGAACCAAAATACACTTTCTATATAAATTTACAATTTATCCAGAACCATTTATTGAAAGAATCATCCTTTCTCCACTGCTACTTTTGCTATAAATCCAGATTTTCTGTTCTGTTCTCTTTATCTATTTGTTTAACCATTGACCTATATCTCAATATATAAATTAGTGTATTTGTCTAATAGGTTTTAGTAAAAATCATGTAGCCTCATTCTTTTTCTTCAAGATATCCTCAGCTATTCTCGATTCTTTGCATTTCCATATAAATTTTAGAATCAGTTTGTTAATTTACACACACACAACCCTACGGAGATGTAGATTAGATTGTGTGGAATTTATAGATCAGTCTGAGGAGAGTTGACAAAAACAGGCAAAGACATGAACAGGCCCTTAGCAAAAAAGAAAACCTAAATGACCAATAAATACATCAAAACTTCATTATTCATCAAAGAACTTCAAATTAAAGCCACAGTGAAAGTCCTCTACATACTCACTAGAATGTCTACAATGAAACAGACAATACTATGTATTGACAAGAATGTGAAACAATTCTGGAATTCTCATACACTGCTGGTGGTTACATGGATTGATATAACCAATTTTGGAAAACCATTCTGCAGTATCTAGTAAAAATGCCCATACGTAACCCTTATGACTTAGCAATTGCACAACTAAATATATACCAGTCACAAATTGTACATTTGTCAAATTTATGTGTGCATGTGTGTCCATGTGACTATATATGAATATATATGTGTATATATGAATATTCACAGCTGCACTGTTTGTAATAAACCTATATTGAAAGCTACCTGCATGAGAGTCAACAGTAGAATGGATAAACACCTTGTGGTATAGTCACAGAATGGAATCCTATACCACAATGAGAATTAACAAACTACAACCACGTACTGCAGTACTGTTGAATCTTAAAACGTATTGAGCAAAATAAGTCAGACTCAAAGAATACCCTCTGTATGATTCCATTTATATAAATTTCAAAAGTAGGCAAAATTAATTCATGGTATTAAAAGTCAAATAGTGGTTACCCTTGGGGTTGAGTGATTAGAAGGGGCACAAAGATGGTTTCCGAGACAGTGATAATAATCTGTGTCATCATCAAACTAAAGCAGAGAATTAGGTCTGAAGGGACTTCTACTCATCAAATACTGGACAATTTGGTTCATAAAAATTAATAATGACAGTATTGTATTATAACACATTGATTTGTTTTTTAAAAAAAGAATCCTTGAGTCCATACTGATATAAACAAATGGACAAATTAATAAATGAATAAATAAATTAGGGATGGCTGATCATTTTTTACAATTGCCAATAAATAAATACAGAAAAGACGATAGGTTTAGAAACTTGCATTTTTGCCATCACCGTACAAATGCCTGCTTCAGACAAGAATCATCAAGGTTGAGAAAACCAACTGGTGAAAGTTTGTTAGAGAACAGGACATCTCCCCACAGATTGACTGTTAATCAAAAAAGGAAAATTTGAGTTTTGCAATGGAAAAATTTGATGGAAACTTGGTTAATCAAAAATAACATTACCATAATGGGACAATTGGCATTATGTGCTTCCTGTTTTAACACAGTAAGGAGGACACAGCACTGCATCTGTGATATTCCTGCAAAAAAAAAAAGTATACAAAGTGAAGCTAATCATGAGGAAATAGGTAAACCCAAACTGAGAGACATTCTATAAAACTACTTGACAATTGTCTTTAAAATTCCAATTTCACGAGAAACACGGGCTAACTGCTGCAGTTAAAGGAAACTACAGGAAAATAATGACAATGGATAATTGTGGCTTGGATCTTGAATCAGAAAAAAGAAAAAGTTGCTAAGGACATTATTAGAACAATTGGATATTTGAATTTTAAAATGGGATCATAGTAGATATTTTTGTGTCAATGTTTAATCCTCTAAATTTGATTATCATATCAAGCATTTATGAGAACAAGCATTCATAAGGGATACATATAGATTCTTAAGGGATGACGGGTATAACACCACAATTTTATCTCAAATGACTCAGCAAAAATTAATATCCATCTATCTACCTATCTGTCTATCTACCTACCTAGCTATCTCTCTATTGTTAATATAGAGTGTATTAGGAAGCCAAAGGGGTGCTGATGCAAAGTACCAGAACTCTGTTGGGTTTTATAAAGGATATTTATTTGGGGCAGAAGCTTATAGTAACCAGGCCATAAGCATAAGTCACTTCCCTCACCAAAGTTTGTTGCCACATGTTGGAGCAAGTTGGCCGCAAGGGTTCAGGCTTCCTTTTCCTTCTAAGGCGCCATGGTCCCAGCTTCTTCCAGTATCAGCTGTAGGCTGGGATAAGTCTTGTCTCTCTCCTGGGACACGTTTCTCTCCAGGCTAAGCTGCTCTGCTCTCTCCACAGGGCCAGCTGTAAACTAGCAAACGAACAGCTCCTCTCTTCCTGGGGCCTTTGCCATGTCTAATGGAGCCTTCTCTCTTACCTCACATACCTCCTTCTCTGTGTATTTACTTTTCAGGGCTCCAGCATTCAAAAGTCCAACTAACTCCTCTGCCATGCATTTTCTCTGTGAGTCCAGGTGCACAAAGGGGGTGGGGACTCAACGTCCTACTGACCGTGGCCCAATGAAAACCTTAATCATTACTTAATCAAGTAAAAGTGAAACCTCTGAATCCAATACAATCTAATTTGCCCAGAGGAAAAAAACAGTTTACAAACATAATCCAATATCTATTTTTGGAATTCATAAACAATATCAAACTGCTACATAGAGGGATAAAGTAATGTGGCACAATGTTAACAAGTAGCGACTCTAGATGAAGGTTATGAGGTATTCACTGTAATATTCTGACAACTTTCTAAAGGTTTGAATAACGTAAATGAAATAAAAAGTTGGGGAGAAAAAAGAAAAGGAAAAGAAACTCAAAGTATGACACGTGGCGAGCACGATAGCCATCTGATGACGGTGGTGACGGTGGTGACGTTGATGAAGGAGACGCCAGTCTGCCGGGCAGAGCTCCTGCGAGCTAAATGCTTTGCTGGAACATAGGCATGGATGAAACGGAGACCTCCCCAGTGCTGGCCGAATTCACTGCCAACTTGAGCAAATCTTCAAAAGGTTAGAAAGCTAGTGAAACTGGTGATCTTTGAGTGGGACTTTAATAGAATGCAGATTTGAAGGAAGATTTTTTTCCAAAGATAACAGGAATGATGTCCAATAACTCTAAAATTTTTATCACATGCTCTGTATGGCTTATTCTATACTTGTGATCCTGGAGTAAATTTAAACTAATCTTAAAACGGTTCCCTTTGAGTTCCAGTGTGTCTTTATGTATGTATTTATCCAATTAATATGAGAGTATAATACATATAATAAATACTAAAGATAATTTAGGGAAATCAATCCATTACCAAAAGATATTTAAAAGGATATTTATATGTTGAGACAGAAAATACAGAAGTAAAATGTATTGTTAACTTTAGTTGATGTACTACATCATATAATGGTATTTCATTTTTTCAATTTTGAATTACGATTACTGATATCAATGAATTTTATATTATATAGAAACAATGATCACAAATGTTATTTTTTAAAGATTAGCTTATTCCTGTAGTTTTTACTACATAAAATCATTTTTATGCTTTATTTGTAAAGCTCATAAAATAAATAAAAAAGATAAACAGAGCAAAAAGTACAAAGGGATGACAGAGAAGATATGATTCTAGATCTATTAGATCTATATTCTATATCTGAAAAAATAATTGATGACAATTTCTTTGCATGGAAGAAAAATTTTATAATGCTTAGAACCATTAAGAGGAAGAATAGTTTCCTAGAATTTGAAGCTGTAAGAACAATGAAAAGGAGACGTCATTCATTCTTCCACCTTCTACCAGGCGTAAAGTCAAGTTTAAAAGTGGAAAGATATCCAATCTAAAACCTTTAAAGGTATTTCCAACACCTTACACTTGCCTGAGATATATTACCTGTTACATGGTGACTTTACAAAAGACGATGTGAAGGGAGATTTGTCTTTTGTAGAATCATGTGACTGGATAGGTCTCTTCACTGATGATTTAAGTACCGTCCTGGGGTCTCTTTCAGGAATATAATTCCATGACAACTTTCAGTAGTTGAAAAATGAGCATATTTAAGAGATCATCAGCATTTAAAACCGGAAGGAATTTTAGAAATCATCTTTTTCAGGGATCAACAAACTACTGCCTGTTGCCTACTTTTGTAAATTAATATTTATTGTAACACAGCCACTCACGTGCTAATTCATTCATTCATTCATTCATTCAGGTACTGTCTTTAGCTGCTTCTGTATATGACAAAGGTGAGTAGTTGCAACTGAGACCATATAGCTTGTAAAGCCAAAAATAGTTAATATCTAACCCTTTCTGGAAAAAGCTGTTGATCCCTAAGCTAGCTCACCCACTTGATTTTATGGATGTAAAAACTGCACCCCAATGAAAGAAAGTAATTTGCCTAAGGTCACATAGACAGTAAAAATACAGTCACTGGACTTAGATATAGGTTTTCTGTTTCAAGATTCAGTGACGTTTCATTACATCATCCTGCTACTCATGATATAAAATAATGTATTTGATATTCCCTAGTATAATTGCTATGATGAAATGATCCCTTTGTAAGTAGAATTTGCCATACAGGTAGTTGCCCTCGTTTACCAACCTCATCTTTTCCCCTTGAAATCAAGGGGGAAGTTAAAAAAAAAAAAAGAAAAAAGAAAACCAGAATAACACTTTTCGTAGGTTGAGTTATGTTCCTCAGGATAAATTTTAAAAAATGAAAAATAAAACATGTTCTTAATCTCAATCCCTTACCTATGGGTGTGAACCATTGTAAATAGGACTTTTTGAAGACATTATTTTTACCTAAGTTGTGGCCCAACTGAATCAGGGTGGGTCTTTACCCTGTTACTGGAGGGCTTGGAAGGAGAAAGCCACAGGCAGGAGCTGGAAGCCGGAAGTCAGCAGGAACTCAGAAGAGAAAGGAGAGGGCGTGGCCATGGGAGGGGAAAGCCAAGGAACCCAGGGATTGCCAGCCAGCCAGAACGCTGCCCAGCCCAAGAGGAAGCCAGCCTGGGAGCCTCCAACACTGGGAGCCAATCAACTTGTGTAAGCCAGCACACTGTGTGGAATTTGTCACGGCAGCCTGGGGGCCACAACACCCACACCTTTTGGCTCTTACACTGTCAGTGTTTCTGCATGAAGAGAACTGTGTGGCTGGAACATGACGCATAGTGCTGGATTTCCACTGTCAATAGAAACTAGATTTTATTCTCCATAATGGACTCCAGATTTTTGCTCACTGAGGCTGTCCTCACAGTATGCCACGTGAAGGCACCACGGAGTCGAATGCCGTATCTTCAGGACGTGGCAGAGTGTCTGTTCCCAGAGATGAGTGTGGGCTTAGGACTGGGATCAAAGATGGGAGATAGACTGCCTTGGACGAAATCCATAACGATGTCTTGCCCTCACCCCCACTTGTTTGTTATGTAGTTTAAGAGTTAATGCACCATGTTAAAGGTTATGAAATCTTTCCACTTCAATAGCATGAGAGGAACTGTTCTTGACTGTGTGATGGCTCCACTGGGTTCACTTGTGAAAACACCAAATGTTCACACCTTAAATATGCAGCTTATTGATGTCATTATACCTCAATTAACAAGAAGAAACAGAAAATGAAAACCATGCTTTTTAGAAAGGAAAGAAAGCATAATCCAGCCATTTAAGTCACATTTTGCAATAAGATTAAGTTTGTATGTGACAAATTGCAATAAAGAACAATCACTGTGAAGAAAAAGTAAAAATACTGCTATTGTATTAATTCTTTGGTTATTTTTATTGAAAGGAAGTGACCTTTATTTCATATTTTGAAGTAATAGACATTTTTTTAAGAAGTAATAAACATTTTGATACATGATTTGTCAAATGCAAAAACAAGTGACCAATACAAATACTGTTGACATCCAATATTATATAACCATCTGAAATTGTTATAGTAATGATTCTAGTTTAGCACAAAAAATTCAATTCCAAAAGGTACTCATTAAGACAAAATTCTGTGCATTGATACAAAAATGCAGAAACTTGAAAAGTGCAGTACAAGAAATAAGCAAAGAATCACAAGATAAAAGGGCCTAGCATATATTTTTCCCAGTTTGCAGGAAAATGAAACTATTTTCTTTCAAGAACCTAAATTCTGCTTCAATTAGAATATCAAATAAATCAGACTTACAATAATTGTTTAGCCTCACACAAATCCTAGAATGAGACTAGATTTGAAGAACTGATTTTCTTTTGCTTCTAAAATAATGAGGAGG
>JAQZBX010088440.1:0-12747 GCA_029593785.1 Cabassous unicinctus
AGCCAGAAAAGTTCTATTTTTGACATGGGTAGTGGTTACAACGAATGTGTTCTCAATCTATACATTTCTATGTGAATTTTCTATATCTATTTTTATTTCACAAAAGATAGTTTAAACAGCTAAATAATAAATAAATATTAACTATACTTAAACTGAAAACATTTTTAAATGTCCTAACATAATCGTAAACAGCTAAGAGGTGAAAAATGGACATTCAAAATCAAGATGTTCTTAGAATATCTCAGGAAATACCTGGACTTGGCTTTAAACTTGGGATTGACTACAGTGGTGACATGAAATGAAAGAGCTTTGGTATTTACCTGGGTAGCAAGGGGAAGAATGACAGTGCTCAAAAGAATGAAAGAATCAAATGTAAGTACTGGGAACAACAGGAACAAAAGGAAAACAATCTTTGGAACAAACAGGAAGAGAAAAATCAAAACCCTAGTGTGGTAGTTCGAGACTGTGTGCACCCCAGAAAATAAGCTGGTCCATTCCTGTGGGTGTGAACCTATTGTGGGTGGGACTTTTTGATTAAGTGACTTAGGAGCCTTTTGATTAGATTACTTCAGTAAGGCATGGTCCAGGGTGGGTCTTAATCCTCATTCTGTAGTCCTTTATAAATGGGATGAATTCAGACAAAGAGAGAGAAAGCCACTGAAACAGGAAGCTAAAGCAATGAGACCCAGAGGAGAAGGGAGAGACCAGCAGATGCCACCATTTTGCCTTGCCATGTGACAGAGGAGACCAGGATTTCTGGTAGTTGGTTTTCAGGGAGAAAATATTGTCCAGTGATGCCTTGATTTGCAAAAATCAACTCAAGACTCTAAGCTTGCAAGCCAATAAATCCCTATTGTAAAACCTAAACCGTTTCTGGTAAATTGCATTTCAGCAGCCTAGTGAAATACCTAGCAAGTTTTGTTTTGGTGCTAAAAGGTATGAACTTATAGTATACAGCAGTTGTGTGCAGCAAGTATGAAGAAGCTACATCCTCTGTAGGAAAACAAAGAAACTTTTGTTCTGACTAATGCAAGCCAATCCAGCCCTTCTTCATTCTCTAGAAACCAATTAAATAGTTTTGGAATCGATGGATGCCCAGCCCTGAACTTGAACTAAGGTGCTAAGCCCAGTAATCCCTAGAATGTTTTAGCTCCTGCTGCTTAAAATAGCACCATCTTGTCTATCTGGAAATGATAAACGATATAGAGGGTCTTGGGTCAGTCTCCCCAAAATGCAGACTCTGAGGCAGAGATCTGCATGCATGAGGTTTATTGGAGAGTGTTCATGGGGACCATCTCTGAGGGAGTGAAGGAAGGAGGATTGGGCAGAGGGAAGAGAAGAACTTGATGTGAGCAAAATATAGTCCTCAGACCATTTCCATTCCATGGAAAGCTCTGGATTTGGGACAGCTATTCAGTTGCCCCACCTTGAGCCAAGATGCATGGGACCCTATTACTCTCCACCCTCCACAAATCAGTCACTGGCTGTGGGCTGCACCTGGGGAGGCAACATGACATTAGACTAAGCTGGTCTCTCCCTCTGCGGGTAATTCAGCTAAGGGAGGCACTCAGCTACGAGCTATCAGTCAACAAAACTCCCAGATGTTGGGGAGTAAGTGCTCAATCCTAAAGGGTGATTTGGACAGCACACCACAGCATCCACTACACAGAGCAATTCAACCATCTCATTTTGCTTCAATCAATCTGTGTATCGGGCATACTTTGTCTCTACAAGCTTGCATCTCACCTTGCCCCTTTGGTACCTTTTGGTCTTGTGTTCTGAAGAAGAGCTTTGCTTCAAAGTTTCAAAGAAGTTTCAAAGATGTCTAGGAGCTTGGCTTTTAAAGAACTTTCTAAACAAATCTAAGTTCAATGTAAGTGAAGATTTGCAATACATTCCTAGTGTCACAGAATTCTCATTCATTCATTCAACCAATATTTATCTAATGCTTCCTGGGTACCGAGCACTGAGAGCTAAGTACCAGGAACACAGTAATGAGCAGAATGGGAACTCCTTTTGGCTGAAGCTTACTGTGTCCTCTTTATTTATCATTCAATATTGTTCAATCCTGCATAATGATGACATTTTGCATGTGTTCAGAGTAACCTTTCCTTTCACTTCCATTCTGGGGTTGAATTCTACAGAAGATAATTATGTCAACCTTGAAAAATCTACAACACTTCAAGATTTTTCTGTGACATTTCTTCTCTAAGCTTAGTGGCTTCTAAGACTTGACATCTATTTGAGACTGTGGCCAGAAAAATTAGTCAGGGTCTTTAGATAGCAATTCAAGACGGTGTTCCCTGACACCTTTATAATGATCAGGTCTCACATTCTGTGACAGTTGGGGAAAAATCAAACCACCTGTGTTTATAATCATTTGATATCATTCACTTGCATAAATGCTAAGATCATATGTTGGGAGATAATTCTCCACGTGTCTGTCACAATTCTGCATGTTTAGAGCCAAACGTAATACTTGAACAATGGAACATATTTTTAGTTTATTATTATTATTATTACTAGGTTGCTAATTATTTGCATGTAAACCCCATTCCTTCCTGCCTCCTTCAATATCCTGCCCTATTAATTATTTCTTCTTCCCATTTGTCACTTCAATGACTTGCTCTTCACAAGTGCCTCCTTCTCAGCCTATAAATATTAAACATACTCCAATTTCCTCCACCTCAAAAAAAAAACCTCCTCCTGAATTTATTGCCTTATGTCTTTTTTCCTTGCACAACTTTCTTGAATGAGTAATCTTGACTTACTGTTTCCATCTACTCACTTCATGTTTATTTCTTAACCCACTGGTATCTGAACATCACCAGATGCTTATCTTGATAATATCATTAATATCACTAGTGATTTTTAATTGCCAAGCTCAACACAGTTCTACCTGACCTATTTATAAGATATGTGGAGCATATTTGCCAAACTCTTCCTTCTCAAATTTCTTCCTCCCCTAGTATCAGCCACAGCCCTCTCTCTTCTTGTTCACCTCTTAACTTTCTCACTCCAATTCAATGGCTTCTCCTCCTGCAACCTGTTTGCTAAATTTTATATTCCATTCTGATTCCTTTTCCTTTATCCCTGCTATGTTCCACTTCAACTACGTTAAGTGTGCTTTGTTTCCTACCATCATCTTTCTAAATCTTTACCTCTGATTCACTGACTCATTTTTCCAATTGCCTAGAAGGCATTTCTACCTGGATACCTGCATGCACTTCAGACTCAGTTCATTCAAAACCAAGTACTTTATTCTTCCCTTCCCAATTTCTGTACAACATTCTGCAATACCTACTGCAGGTAATGGGTGTCATCACCCCAGTCACCTAAACCAAACCTTGAAGTGACTTAAACCTTTCTTTTCTTTACCATTATTCCACATTCATTAGTTTACAAAATCCTCCCTATTTTATCCAACAAGCATCATTTAGACTTATCTTGTCTTCCTCACTCTTCTGCCATAATCCCGGTCCTTTATGAGAATAGCCTCCTAATATGCCTGCCTGCTTCCTTTCTCTCCCTCTCTAATAAGAACACTGCTAGCAGAGTTAAGCTAAACAAAGATGGGATGTGTCCCTCCTCTGCTTAAATTACTTCTAGGGTTTCGCAATGTCAAGAGAACAAAATGTAGCTTCTGACTCAAACCTGCTTTTCCAGCTCTTTTCTTACTGCACTCTACCAGGCACCCCACATGCACCCAAAGCACGGACCCAAGACTGTTGCTTGTTCATGGTTACTTTGCTGCTCCCTCTGCCAAGTTCGTCTCCATCTAGTGAACTTACACTCATCCTTCAAGGTCTCACTAAAATTTCACTTCATCTGAACAGATTTTCTCAACTCTCTCAGGCATAATTAGCCACTGCCTCCTTTACCCATAGGGCTTGATGCATTCTCTATTGAGCTCTTTTTTTGTGTGGTTTATTTGCATATTGTCTTCCACTATATTCAGAACTTCTTGAGAGCAGGGACCACATTCTATTCACCTTTTGGTCTCCAGCCTTGATGCACTCCCTTAAACATAGGAGGCAACAATAAGTGTTTGTTAAATCAGATTAAACTTGAGGACATGTAGCTGCAATATGATTTATGTCTGATGTTAAAATTTTGCCCCAATTATTAAAGCTGAGTTGCTCTTTTGCTTTTGGACCAAGGAGTTCAGTAGAAGTGCATTCTGAATTTGAAATTTAAATTGCACTGGCTTCAAATAATTTTTCCAATTGTAAAATCCAGTATTAAGGAAAATGGGACCTTCTCTTATAAATTGTTTCCACCTTTCATGAGAGAAATCTGGCAAGATATATGAATTTCTTACATACTTTTGTCACAGCAATTTTTCACATGTAAGAATTTATCCTAAATAATCTTAAATGTACACAAACATGTAGCTAAAACAATGTTCTTTCCAGCATTTAAAACAAAAGTTTTTTAAAAAAACTAAGCATCATAAATGTCCATCAATATGTGATCTGTTAAGTAAATTATGATACATCCATAAAACGAATGCCATGCAGCCATTAAAAATGATGCTGTACACAAACAGTGAACCCTATAGTAAATGATGGACTACAGTTAATAGTACAATTTTAAAAATGTTCTTTCATGAATTGTAACAAATGTACCACAGTAATGCAAGGTATTAATAATTGGATAGTATATGGGAATTATGGATTTATGCATTTTTCTATAAACCTACAACTTCTCTACAAAAAAAATGATGCTGTACAAGAATATTTAATGACATTAAAATATTCAATATTTGAATTAAAAAGCAGGGAATTAAATAGCATGTGTTTTAGTTTCCTAGGCTTCTCAAAGCAAATACCATGAAATGGTTCAGCTTGAAGAATGGGAACTTACTTGCTTAACGGTTAGATTCTGGAAAAATGTCTGTATCCAGGCATCATCAAGACAATGGTTTCTTCCTGGAGACCAGCTGCCCACAATCCTTGTTTCCTCTGCCACATGGCAAGGCATATGGCGGCATCTGCTGGTCACTCCCTTCTCTTCCAGGTTCCATTGACTTCAGCTTCTTGCTTCTGTGGCTTTCTCTTTGAATTGATTCCGTTCATAAAGGTTTCCACCATAGGATTAAGATCCATCCTCAGTGAGGTTGAGGGTCACACCTTAACTGAAGTAGCTTCATAAAAGATCCTGCTTACAATGGGTTTACACTCACAGGAATGGATTAGATTTAACATCATGTTTTTCTGGAGTTCATATAACTTCAAACCACCACAGCATGTATAGTATGGTTCTGCTTTCCTTTTTTTTAAAGGATTTATTTATTTATTTACTTATATCCAGTTTTTAACCTCCCCTCCCATTTTGGCTGTTTTTGTGTCCACTTGCTGGGCAACTCTCTGTGTCCATTTCCTGCCCTCTCTTCTCGTCCTTCTCCTCCTGTTTTCACTGGGATTCGATCCTCGGAACCTCCGATGTGGGAGACAGGCATCCTACCGCCTGCACCACCTTAGTTCCTGGTTTTTCGGCGCATCTCATCTTGGCTCTCCCTTGTGTCACTCTCCTGCTATGTCACCATCTTGCTGCAAGGCTCGCAGGGCCTGACGGCGCACCCGCGCCTGGAACCTGGTGGCCCATGCGCCTTCTATATTTTTCTTTTTTTTGTTTTTTAACCAGGAGGTCCCAGGGATCAAACCCAGGTCCCTCCATATGGGAGATGGACAGCCAACCATTTGAGCCACATCTGTCTCCCTGCTTTATTTTAAATAATTTCATTTATATGTGAGTGGAGAAGATATAGGACACTTAGATCCTGTCATTTCACTTTGATAATTTGACCCCTTTTAATAAACAGACATTATAATCAGAATTTTATAGATATAAAATATATTTTCATCAAAAAAAGTATTTTCTCAAGCTAACTCCACTAAGCTATTTTAATTCTTTGACCAATTTTCTATACAAAATATTTAGCCATTATTATCATAATGAGTAGTTCTTTTCTATGTGCATTTTATAATGAAAATTTGCTGTGTTGATCAATTTGTGCATATAAACTTAATAGAGTATGGATTCTGTCATAGTGACTAGCAGTCTGTGGCCACTTTTTCAAAAAGCCCAATTTTCCAAACTCAAATTTCAAAGATTCAAATTTTATCAAGAATAATTGATTCTTTTGTCAATTTTTAAATGATTATAATGTTTCAGTGTCAGGTAAGCTGTCAGATTTAGCCATGCTTTTATATTTACTCAATTCCTTTCTCAATCAAAGTTTGCAATTTTTAATTTTACCAGCAACATGTGAAGTCTCAGTTTTCATTTAGTTTCAGCTCTAGACAATTTAACTGTATTGATTATTTCTACCAATAATGTCCTTAATTAATTGGAAAAGTACATATGATTCATTTTTATTGATTGACTAATTTGTGAGAAATTTTTAAGCAATTCCTCCTAGATATTCCAAGATTGCTCTATGATCCAGACTTGGTCTATTGAGTTGCTGACCCAGTTCTTCTGTGTACTTCTGTCCACCATGAATTCTGTGCACCAACTATCCATGCCATTGTAGAAGCAAAGAGCAAATGGTGAGATGAAGGCATCTCCAAAAACACAGTGATGCCAATTTGATGATGAGAGAATGGCAATGTCAAAGATCCTTGCCTCACTAGAATATTGAAGCGGTTCATCTTAGTTGAGTGGCAGAAATATGGGTGATTTTTATTTTCTTCCTTTTTGCTCACTGATATTTTTGAAATTTATGCATGGATTACTTTTGAAATATGAAGAGTAGTTTTCTTTAATGAAGTGGTTTTGAGTCAAATATATAGACTGAAGTCTGCAAGACAAATATCCCTTATTATAAGCTTTCTAATGTTTCTAATACTTTTCTAAAAATTGGAGCCAGGGACTCCATGAGTATATGCAAAAGGCTACTAGAGGGTAGAGTATTGGTGGTGGGTTTAGGATGATGACAAAAAAGAGAAGCAACATACCTATTAAAGTTTGAGTGAACAATGGACTAAAGTAGACATTATTATTCTATTATAGACTTATTAGTATTCTAGCAATAGAAGAAATTTTATCACTGATATGAAGGCAGTGGCTACCAGAGGTTCTGAGTGAAGAAAGAAGAATTGGTATAACATGGGGCATTTTCAGGACATTGGAATTGTTCTGCATGGCATTGCAATGATGGATACATTATACATTTTGTCAAAACCTATAAAATTGCACAGGGCAAAGTGTAAACTATATTGTAAATTATAGTCCGTGGTTAGTAGCAATGCTTCAATATGTGTTCATCAATTGTAATAAATGTACCACACTAATGAAAGATAGTGTTAATGTGGGAAAGTGTGGGAAGGGGAGGGGGTGGGGTATATGGGAATCCCCCTATATTTTTGATGTAACATTTATGTAATCTAGAGCTTCTTTTAAAAAAAACGCACTTTCACTTATTTCTTTAATGCTTCTAGGAAACTTGGATGATGCAGGTTTTCTGTAGTCACTGCATTTCCTGTAATTTAGGGAACATATTGTACATAGGAAAAGGTTTCCATTATCCCTCAATTTCCCATTTCCTGAACTCAAAAAGAAAAAAATAAACAAAACTTGAAGCTTTAGCAAAAAGATTAGACATTCATTTAGTTTACCTATGGCTTTTAGTTGTTATCAATACACACATATTTTAATACTACATATAGATTTTCAGTAACTATAGGAATGAATCCTTAAGGGGGTAATTTTGACAAATGATTTAATTTTACACTGCTGTTTGGCCTCTGTGCCTGTTTGTGATGGCCAATTTTATGTATCAACTTGGCTATACTATGGCATCCAGTTTTTGGTCAAACACTGGTCTAGTTGTCACTGTGGAGGAATTTCATAGATGGGGTTAGAATCTCTAATCAGTTGACATTAAATAAAGGAGATTACCTTCCACAATGTGAGCAGGGGCCTCATCCAATCAGTTGGAGGTCTTTACAGCAAGAACTGTAGGAACAGGGAGAGGTGGAAGTTCTGGAGAAGTGGATGAGCTGGGAATCCCTTCTTGGTGGACTGCGGGGCCTTAGGTGATTAATTCCATTCTTACAGAATGTAGAGAAGTGGATGTAACTGGAGATAAGTGGATCAACAAGGATTTTCTTAAGAATTCCTAGAACTGTCCTCCTCCTTCTGCTGACCTTCTATCCATGTGACTGCCAACAGGGCTGTCTATAAATAGTCTTGAACTTGAGCCAGGATAAACAGAGCATCAACCATCTCCAGCACCACCACCACCAATACTTAACTCCAGCCACAGCCTGTGGCAAAGACCACACTTGTCATATCCTCTGCATGACTGGAGGTGTGACTATTTTGGGATTAGGGGTGGTATTAGCTTTGGAGTCACCAGCTGCTTCCAGAATAAGAGGACTATGTGAGGAGAACATCTTTAGTCTCATTTAATAATATCAAATTAGTCCAAATTTTACAAGGGTTTTCTATTGCAGAGAGGTAAAATTCTTCTAAGGGATTTATTTTAGAGCAGTGTAAATTAATCCATGGGTCTAGACAACACTGTCCATGCTTGCTGCTCCTGAGCAAGAGACTCCCCCAGGACACCCAGCTCTGAGGCTCGGAAGCTATCCGGAAGAAGCCTGCACTGTTGCAATCTGGCCACAGCCTCTAGACAGAGCCTGTAGAATCTTCCTCTCTGCTCCTCTTGAGCAGCTCAGCAGACACCCCAAATGAAATAGAACTGTAAGTAGGAGCAGGGCAGGATGCAAGGAGAACAGTTGAGGAATACCAGAACTATACAATTATGTGGGCTTTTAATCAATCAGAATATGTATGCATGACTTGAGTGGATTCTATCTTTTATTTATCCCATGAGATGGGGGAAGAGGTTCCCATAGTTACTGAAGGTACATCTCAGAGTCACAGCCTTGGGGATAAGTGACCAATTTTCCCTTATGTGTCACAATATTGAAGTAGCGTGGCCACCTGTAGTTGTAAGAAATATTAAACTGCACTTTGGCCAAGAGTCTCTTTAGAGGAAGGGAGAGAAAATAAGAATCCATTACCATAGATCTGGGGACAATTTGGCACAAAAGATAAGAGAATGAGGGTGTTTCTCTTATCTATATGATGGAACATCAGGAAGATAAAAGTACCAATTCATGTAGCCAATATTTGTAGGTCAGGAAAATGTTCACTCACACACTTGTTCAGGCAAATTCCTGCAGAGAAGTTAAATTTCAAAAGATGAGGAAAGGCATTTTGGACACTGAGAATAGAATGAGAGAAGGTGAGGGGGTGTATGAGCAAGTGTAGTTCAGGAAAACTGGAGCATGAGTAATGGTCAATGGAGACAGTTACCTGAGAACAAGACCAGAGCGACAAGCAAGGGTCATACCATGAGGGGCCTTTTGCCATCTGAAGGCTTTCAACTTGACATCACAGACAGTGGGGACTCGGTCCATCAACAGACACCACTGTGATAGTAGTTACAAGAGTTTAAAGGTAGAGAAACACAGTGTGCTGCAGTTGAGCTGGAGAAAGCCATGTCCTTGTAAGGGAGTATACGAAAACCCACCTCTTCACAGCCCTATAGCCTACCTTGTGGTCATAGGTCCAGTCCCAGGGCTGGCTACCACTTATTCACTCTGTGAGCACATCACCTAATCTCTGTGACCATCCTTTTCCATCCTTTAAAGTGGTGACATTTATATCTCTTTCACAGGGTTATCGTGACAATTAAATGAGTTAATAACTTAGGGGAAAGCATATTAATACAGTGCCTGGTATGTAAATACTCCATAAATGGTATTTTCTTTTCTTTTCTTCTTTCTTCTATATTTTTATATGTGACCATAACCCTACTGGAATGAATTCCTATCCCTTCCACCAAGTCTCACTTGGTTGTTGATTCGTTTATTCATTTGTCCATTCATTCAGCGAGTGGTTATTAAATGCTTGTCATATACCAAGAAATGTGATAGGGGTTTAAGATGAACATGGCAGTGCCTAATCTGTTGGAAAGGAGAAATAAATAAATGCACAAAGGCAATATAAAAATAATATGAAATCTTCCTTGACTACTCCAGTTGGAAGTGATCAATCATTTCTCTGACACTTTATTCTACTTTCATCACTTAGGACCAAATTATACTGTAATTAGCTAACTTTTGAAGTGGCTATGATTCATCTCCTTAGCCAAATGCAAGTTCCTTAAGGATGGGCACCATATCTCATCATTTCTGCAGTCTCCTCTTTGCCTTCATCATAAGACTTTAGTAAATATATGCTATTGATTTTAATGAGATGGGGAGGCAGGACCTTATTCACTCATACATTTATGCAGGCAAATTCTTTTCATTCATTCTGCTTCCCTTTTTAGGCCTGTCATTGAATAGATATCAGAGAAGACAAGCCATGCATTATAGGTTTTCATCAATAAGATAGTGTATTAGTCATCCAAAAGGGGTGCTGATGCAAATTACCAGAGGTCTGTTGGCTTTTATAAAGGGTATTTATTTTGGGTAGAAGCCTACACTCACAAAGCCCTAAAGAGTTCAACTCAAGGTACCATAAGAGGTACTTTCTCACCTAGTCATTGGCCACGTGTTGAAGCAAGATGGCAGGTGATGTCTGCAAGGGTTCAGCCTTCCTTCTTCCTCTTAAGGCTTTGTAATCCAGTCTCATCTGTAGCCTGGCATAAGGCTCGTCTCTCCCCGAAGCTTGTTTCTTTCTGGGCTCAGCTGCTCTGTTCTCTTCACAAGGTCAGCTATAAACTATCAGGCTCATCTCCCTTCCCAGGGCTCCATCGTCAAAACTAAGTTCTCTCCTCTGCAGTGTCTTTTTCTGTGTTCTCCTGTATATATACTTCCATGTGAGAGTCTGTTTTATCAGGCAACCTAGGGGGCGGGGCTGGGACTCAACGCTGAGTCTCACTCTAATGATGTGGTGGAATCAAAGCCCTAATCTTAACATAATTTAATCAGATGTCTCAGCTGAATCTAATACAATCAAAGGGTTATCATGCCCAGAGGAACAGACCAGTTTACAAACATAATCTATATCTTTTTCTGGAATTCATAAATAATATCAAACTGCCACAGATGGCCATGTCTTTTCTCATTCCCTACAAATGGACGATTCCTAAACTTTACCTCTTCTCAAGTCTTCAGCTCCAACCATACCCCACACATATTCTGCAGATGGGTGACCAATAGCTTTCTCCTTCACAGGAAAAGTAAAGCATATTAAGTGAACATTTCTCAAACTTCCTCTCTCCTGCACTTCACCTATACACTCATTTATATCTCCATCTATCCTTTTTCTTCTTCTCATCTTCATTCTTGGTTAACATTACGTTCATCTCTTCTCTGGATCTCATTTCCTCCCAACTTTGATAAATCTTGCTTCCTCGGTTATTCTTCCCTGACCCAAGCCCTAACCAGTAATTTAAGTCTCTTTCAATTGATTCCTTCCTCTTAAATAAGCATATTCAAGTTTCTCCAAATAAAGTAAGGAGGAAAAAGGGGAAAATAAGAAAGAAAGTGGGAGAGGAAGGAATAAAAAGAAGAAAACAAGAAAAAAACATTCCTTGACTCTGATTCCCCTCTAACTGCCTTATCTGCCCCCCCCCATTCATAACCAGGCTTAGATTGGATGTTATAGCAACATTTTTAATGACTTTCCCCAAAATTACAAAATGAATACAGTTTCAATGCTTAGAAAACATATTTCACAAGCATTTCTTACGTCTGTATATTTTCTTCAACATAATTTTAATGGCTGCATTTTTTTCGTCATGTGACTGAACCATAACTCACATAACCAATGCCTTTTGAAAGAATGCCTTTAGCATCTTCTTCCATAACATTCACTCTTCATCCCACTGAAGTGTGGCTTCTGTGACCCTCATGTTACTGAATCTGTGTTTGAACTGTCCTTCAATGCCTGATTTCCAGATTGCTCTCAGCTTCTTTAACACATTTGGCACCAGTGACAATCCATTTCCACCCCCATCAAATTTTCTCCTCTGATGGTTTCTGTCACATCATTTTCCCCTGGTTTCTTTCTTGCTTTTGTGTGCTCCTACCTCCCAACTCAGCTTTTTCTTTTTCCACATTGCTCATATTGCCCCTTACAGTTATACTGTCCTTGGCCCTCTTTTCAATGTATTTGATTTTCCTGGTAATCTAATCAAACAACATATTAAGCTACCACTTACACACAGAAAACTCCAAAATCTCTACTTCCAGCTCAGAAATTCCTCTCCTTAGCTCCATGTCATTATTTACAACCAGTTACTGGACATTGCCTTCAAACTTAGTAGTTCCAAAATTGAACTCATTTTCTTCCTCCCAAATCTGTTCTTTGCCTGCATTTTATATCTCAGGTATGAATACTTTATGATAGGATCTAAGCTAGAAATCTTGGAGCCACCGTAATTACTTATGTTCTACCTCCATTTCCATTATTCACCAATTTCTATCCATTTGCTCCTCAGAGATCTCCTTTTCTCTTGTTTTGGTTTGCTAAACGCTGTTGGGAGCAATATACCAGAAATGGGTTGGCTTTTACAATGGGAATATATGTTAAAAGCTTACAGTTCTGAGGCCATGAATATCCAAATCAAGGCATCATCAGGAGATCCTTTTCTCTGAGCGCAGCTGTGGGTGTCAAACACATGGCAGGGCACAATGGTGGCCTCAGCTAGTCTCTCCCCTTTCCTCTGGGCCTCACTGCTTTCAGCTTCTGGCTAAAGTGACTTCCTGTCAGCTTCTG